>SKCR01041635.1:0-42318 GCA_019454045.1 Zanthoxylum bungeanum
AGAGACGTGTGCAAAGTTGAAACAAACAATATTTTATGAGACAATTTGTTAATAGTATATAATATATTAATTAATGACGCGTAATGTTAGGTGTGTGTCCGAGTCCCGCAACGAATTGGCACCCGTTGTTGGACCATAATTCGCCTAAAATCTTATTGTAATTTGCATGCATGGCTTATATGGCTTTAATTTCCAACATTAATTTTTCTTTATGAAGTGGGTGTGATGTTTGTTTCATCATGAATCGTGCTTCCCAAAAGATGGAATTAACATTGGGTTGCTTGTTATCTTTTTTGGAGTTTTCTGAGTATTTTCGTCCCTGAATTTTCTTAAAGGTGTCAATTATTATTGTCAAATATTATATCTTAAAAAAATACAATAGAAAGTTTTATTGGGTTATTTAATAAATTTTTATCATATATATTTTGTGTTATATTACATGATTGATAAGATTTCACGTGTTAAATAAGATCTACAGAAAATATCAAATTTCGATAAGAATTTGAGATAAAAAATCATATCGAATAAAAATCTATGTCAGAATGTGGGGCGTATTTTTTTCTTAATTCAAAAAATGATCGAGATTCGAGTTGATAATTTCGTCTCAAATCATAATTAGGATGAGACAAACCAATGTTAGTCACACAAATTTTTATCTTATCCTCCCCCAAATACCATTAATTTTGTGGGCTAAAATGTAATATTGAATTTGTTACATATGGTATCTATATTTATTTATGTTTCAGAAATGAATTCCACAAATAGAATTTACTTTCAATAAAAGATTTCTTCATGTTAAAATAAATGAATTTAAGACATGATTACTTGAAGTTAAAAAAAATGATATTTCGTGTATTAGTAAGTTTTTTTTCCTTGCATTGGTCAAATTTTATTTTTCTCATTTACAGTGTATAAATAACTAATTACCTGCTGAGTCACCCGACCACCGGCACATTACCGGCGTTAGTTTAACTGAAATTAACCAACCCTAAATAATTCTGTATCAAGCCGAGCCAGGAGCCACGCCGCGCCGAGCATTCTTCTCTTCCCTCGCCTCTCTCTCTCACTCGCAGTCAGTCACAGCTCACATTTCACAAAACCTCACTTTAGCTAAGCTGACTTAGCCGCGCCACTGAAAACACACACGCGCACCACACTATATTTCTCTCTGTTCATCTCTCTGTCTCTGTCTCTCTCTCTCTAAAAGTCTAATCTTTCATGGAGACGAGACGACTCCAGCCACCACTCTAAAGCTAAAAACGTCGCCGGATTTAACACAAATCCACAAAAAAATTAAATTCATTCACTCTCTTAACAAAATATTAGCAATACGGTGCGTTTTAACGAGATCTGATTGTAGTTTGTACTTTTTTAGCTGTAATGGAAGGCGAGAAAGGAATGCTCGTACAGAGCTTGATCGATACAGTGAACGAGATATCGGCGATATCGGATTACAGGTGTACGGTCAAGAAGCACTACTGCAATTTGGCGAGGAGATTGAAGCTGTTGACGCCAATGTTCGAGGAAATTAAGGAAAGTAAAGAAGCGATTTCTGAAGAGACTGCTAAAGCTTTGGTTTCCTTAAAGGAGGCGTTAGCTTCAGCTAAGAAGTTGCTCAGATTTGGCAGCGAAGGCAGCAAGATTTACCTGGTGTGTATGTATTGTAGTACTAATTATATTTATTTATATTTATTAATTTTTACTGCTCGATCTGTTTGGTTGGTGAGAAATTGAGGGAAAGTAAAAGGCAATTGATCGTTTGATTGGTTATGCACACGTGAAAGAGCGGGGAAGCTGTTAAAACGGATCTGGCAGTAGCACTTTCGATATGAACTTTTGGATTTTATGATTTATTTTGTTCCTTTCGTAGTGAAAAATTAAAATATTTAAAATCAGATTAATATTCATCTTAGCTGAATAGTTAGGTTCATGTAGTAGATAATAAGAAAATGAGGATTTAAAAGTTCTTATATCTTTTGTATTGCTATGCTTTGTGGGAAATCCATTGGCGATTATGTTAAGTAATAAAATTGAAGTTGAATTTTGGTTCTATTTGGCTATTTGCTGCTTTGGTTATTTTGACAGATTTTATGATTATCGCCACATGCTTATGAAATTTTGGCTTTGTTTCTTTGATTTTTCTGATAAGTTGACTGGCATGCAATTGAATAGAGAAAAATATATAGCCTACTGCAAATTTACTTCTTTGAGATCCATTTTCAAGATCTCATAGTTGAAACTGTCATAGTGTTTTACAAGTTCATGGCTAAAAAAAAAGTATAATGTCATACTAAATCCTAGAATGTATTTGTTTTCTTTATATCATAGAAACATTTTCGTCGAGTGTTATGAGTGTCTGTTTCATGTGTGGATTGTGAAATCCAAATCCATTTTTAATGTGTAACATTTCTCCCTTTTTGTCAATACTAGTTTGTCTATCTTGATAGTATCTATTTTTTATTACTTGGAGTATTACCGTCTTTTCTTATGTTTTACATTATTTGTTTCTCTATGGCTTTGTGTACAAATATGGGCCTTTACTTGAAGTTCCAATTTGGCTATTTCTGAGGATGGGAATTGGTATTGTATCTAATATTTTGATGGAAGCTTTTAGAAGGTTGTAGCCAAACCAAAGTCTTTTCCCACCAGGCAGTTCAGTTTTAGAAGAATGTGGCAATTAGGGAAAAAAAAAAAGAATACCTTTGGGTTACTTGACCATGTGCTAAGTACTATGAAGTTGGTCTCTCTTCCAAGATTTAACTGTGGAAGAATGGAAGCACAATCGAAGTCATATCAAAGCAGAACTGCATATGAGTTCTAATTGTTCTGGTGTAATTCTTGGTTTTGGAGATATTTTTACTGTTCCATGACTTCATGAGTGAATTTACAATGATAAGAGAGGTTAGAGAGGAGATAATTTAAGATATGCGAGTATAAAAAGGTCGTACCCATGCACAACGCTCTCGATACAAGCAAGGTCCGAAGAAGGTCTCGATGTATGTGGCTTTACTCCTGTTTTTTCCGGAGTGTGTATATTTATCGAAAAAATTCACTCTGTGATTTATATGGGCATTGCCTTTTGGGACCAGAATAGTTTCATTACATCTCCATAGCTGTTGCATTGGATTTGGTCATCATGGTCTCTGTAAGCTATGGAGTATGTGAGATAAAAAAATTTCACCGAGTGCGATTTATGTGGGCATTTCCTTTTGGGACCAGATGGTTTTTCTGCTCCGTTATACTCATGAGAATAGTTTAATTACATCTCCAATAGCTGTTGCATTGGATTTTGACATCATGGTCTCTGTATAGAGCCATAGCCCTGTCACTTTCACCTACTGGGACTGGGAAAGAACCACCCTTTCAGGGCGTGAGGACTAGGGGCAACAGTTTATAATTGGAAGGAGGGCACTGACAGAGGAAAGGGGTGGCTGGGGCTTGCTTGATTTTTAAGGCACGGTGTTTTGCTCCATTATGGCTGATAGTTCTTCTTGAGATTTTATTTTATGAATCTCCGCCCAATATAAGTTGATTAGAAAGTTTGTGGAATTTTCAAAGCGAAAAGCTCTGTTTGATCATTAGAAATGGTATGGACATGCTACAATCCCTCTGGAAAAAAGCAGGAGTCTAGAAAGATTGCATTCTTGATTTTTAAATAGCCAAATAGAACCAAAATTCAACTTCAATTTTTCTGTATTGAATTGGATGAAAATATAACAATATTGCTTAAATCTGTTTGGTAATCGGATTCACCTTCAATCAGTGCCCGCTTTTTGTTTGCTAAATGGGAGAAAATTCCACAATCATAGATCGGCCTTTGCGCTCATTCTTGTCCTCAAAAGGCTGAAGAAATATTCTGTTACATCCAAAATTTAAGTTGACAATTATACAAAAAAAAAAAGGATGACTGGTTAGGACTGTATCTCAATTCTGGGTTTTAGCTATTCAACTGTGAAAATTTTATGTATCAGTTTGTTTTAGTGTTTCAATTATCTTTCTAAACATAGATAAATGGCACCTGTATGTATACAGGCAGGACAGTTCAATCATCTATGTATACACACACTTGCATTTACAAATTGTTATACTACTCTATGTTCTAAAGTTCTAAATCAGTATTCATTGCTGTTATAATTACTTAATATAAACTTGTGCAAATTTGTTAACAGCTACACATTGTAAAACTTTAGGTTTTCCTTGTAACCTATCAAGTATTGTGTTCACTTTGTGGATTTATTTATTTATTTTTTTTAAAAAAAAAAAACAAATTTCTGGGAAATTGTTGGTTTTAGTAGGATTACTGCCTCCTATGGATATACTAATTTTAGCCACTCTACTGGCAGGTTTTAGAGAGGGATGAAATTATGAAAAAGTTCTATGAGGTTACAGCTCAGTTGGAACAAGCTTTGAGTGCAATTTCCTATGAAAAACTCGACATATCGGATGAAGTCAAGGAACAGGTACTGATTTCATCATCATATAGTTGTGCTCTCATTATTTAAAGGGGGTAAGGCTAATAAAATGAAGAACCAGACAAGAGACATCTTTTCCACTCTAAATATGTTATATTTCTAATTTGTGCTTTATGGTGCTTGAGATGATGCTTGGTGGATCGTAATTGCTGCCAAAGCAATTATCTAATGGCAATTAAGTGCGAGTCTTTATTTTTTGGCTTAGATAATTGTTAGATTATATGAATGCATGCTTGCACATGTGCATACACACAATATAATGTGAAGGACTATCAGTGACTCCATCAGGCTTCAAGCCTTCAAGCCCGAGCTCCTTTGGTCATACTATCAGTTATATTCTGTTTTAATTATTGTGATGTGCAGGTTGAGCTTGTACTTGCTCAGTTCAGAAGAGCCAAAGGAAGAGTTGATGCACCTGATGTTGAGCTGTACGAGGATCTTTTGTCTCTTTATAACAAGAACAATGATGCAAAAACAGATCCAGTTGTCCTAAGGAGATTGGCTGAGAAGTTACAATTGATGGGAATAGCTGATCTAACACAAGAATCACTGGCATTGCATGAGATGGTTGCTTCCACTGGTGGAGATCCTGAGGAGAGCATTGAGAAAATGTCAATGTTGTTGAAGAAGATTAAGGATTTTGTGCAGACAGAGAACCCTAACTTGGATGCTCCTTCAAATGAAAAGAATCCTAGTCCAAGCCAGGGTGGTCATGCTTCCAGTGATAGGAATCACAAGGCTCCGGTAATACCAGATGATTTCCGCTGTCCAATATCCCTGGATTTGATGAAGGATCCTGTCATTGTTTCAACAGGACAGGTATATGCATCTTAGATTTCCTTCTCTCTGATGACCAAAACTTAGTCGGACTATTGTTGCTTTTTTCATTTTCTTCCGCTCTAAATCTGAAATCCTGAAGTTTCATCTCCTTTCCTCTGTGCTCATTTAACTCAGATATCAGTAAAATGCAGCATGCGCAATTGCGCATGGAAAAAGGATTGTCAGCTTATTAAATTTTGTTTCATCTCATTTCACTAGTTTGCTGGGGATTGCCATATCATGAGTGACCAGTGTGAGATTTCCTAGGCCAAAATTAAGTCAGGAACTAATCCTTGTCATTCAATAATTTACTAATTGCTCTATTTTCTCCATTAGAAATATCCAAAGATTTGGATAAGTGTGTGAAGGTATTTACCATTTGAGGAGGCGTTTTTAACTGAATGAGACCAGTCTTATAAAAAACCATTTCCAGCTTTTCAGAAGTCCGGGATATTTTTTTCATGGAAAGACAGACTGAAACTAGCTTTTCTGTTTTAGAAGAGATGCTTGATTTTATAACATCTCTTGTTTCTGTTCTCCTCTGCCGCAGACCTATGAGCGTTCCTGCATTGAAAAGTGGATGGAAGCAGGGCATGGGACATGTCCAAAGACGCAACAGACTCTCATTAATACTGCACTCACGCCCAACTACGTCCTTCGTAGCCTCATTGCCCAGTGGTGTGAAGCAAATGGCATTGAACCACCAAAACGACCACCCAGTAGTTCGCGACCTAGTAAAACCTCATCTTCTTGCTCGCCTGCGGAACGTACAAAAATTGAGATTCTCCTCCGCAAGCTCACATCTGGAAATCCTGAGGATCAGCGATCTGCTGCAGGTGAAATCCGCCTTCTTGCCAAGCGGAATGCAGATAATCGCGTGGCAATTGCTGAAGCCGGTGCAATCCCTCTCCTTGTAGGCCTTCTCTCAACACCTGACTCTCGTACCCAAGAACACGCTGTAACGGCTCTTCTTAATCTTTCTATCTGTGAAGACAACAAAGGAAGCATTGTCTCCTCTGGCGCAGTTCCTGGTATAGTTCATGTGCTCAAGAAAGGGAGCATGGAAGCTCGAGAAAATGCGGCAGCTACCCTTTTTAGCCTTTCAGTTATTGATGAAAATAAAGTTACAATTGGTGCTTCTGGGGCCATCCCGCCACTTGTGACACTGCTGAGTGAAGGTACCCAAAGAGGAAAGAAAGATGCTGCGACTGCACTCTTCAATTTGTGCATTTACCAAGGGAACAAGGGAAAGGCAGTGAGGGCTGGAGTTGTGCTTACATTAATGCATTTGCTCACAGAACCAGGAGGTTGTATGGTGGATGAAGCACTCGCCATACTAGCTATACTGTCTAGCCACCCCGAAGGGAAGGCAGCCATTGGGGCTGCTGAGGCAGTGCCAGTTTTGGTGGAGGTAATTGGTAATGGATCTCCCAGGAACAGAGAGAACGCAGCTGCAGTTTTGGTGCACCTCTGTGCCGGAGACCTGCAATATCTAGCAGAGGCCAGGGAACTTGGGGTTATGGTTCCTCTGGTGGATTTGGCACAAAACGGCACGGACAGGGGTAAGCGAAAAGCTGCACAGCTGCTTGAACGTATGAGCAGGTTTGTCGAGCAGCAAAAGCAAGCTCAGGTTCACAGTGAATCTCCAGCTCAGATACAGCAGCCACAGCCACAGCCACAGCCACAGCCACCACCATCCAATGCTGTTGATAGCTGAGTTTGTTTTTTGTTTTTTTAATTTTTCTTTTTGTGTATTGAAAAGAGGCAGCGTTGCTGCAACGGAGAGGTGGAAGATCACCTGCCCAATCTGTAAGTTATTCATTTGTTTGTGTGGAATGGGGACAAATTCTCATGCAATTACTCAAAAAGCAGTTCATCAGATGACATGTATTGCGACTGTAACCAATATAACATGATCATCCTCAAGTTTTAGTGAAGAGATGTTTCCTGTGTCGATACCGAGTTTTATGTTCTCAGTTTTAACTTTCATCTATGGAAACATGTTTGTATCGAATTTCTGTATGCTAATTATACTTTGATGGATGTTAGTGTGTATAGCAGTTATGTGAAGAGAGAGTGAGAAGGCTACTGAATCCAGTTTGTCTCAGAGTCACCCTAATACTCTTAGCATTTCTGAATATAGAGGATGGCTAGCTTAATCTAACATCAGCTATTCATTTATTTGGGTACAAAAAAATTTATGGATTATTAATTAACATTTTTTTTATAATAATATATTTATTTTTAGTTTCAGTTTCTTTGGATTACTAGTACTACTGGTATTTTTGGGGAAACAAAACTTTGGTCTTTCTTAAATACTGTTTTAAAATGATCACTTCTATGATAAGTTTTTAATATCTTATTCCATCCCTAATGTTAAAATAATAATAGAGAAAACATTAATAAATATATTAATTAGTTTTAAATTATAGATAGAAGTCAATTTTGTGATTGGGGGGCAGTTGCCCTACTGAGATTCGGAAGAGAATTGGCCTGGGCTATGTTTGATGCATCATATATATTATTAAAGTTCGTGTAAAGTTTCTTGAGTTGCCCCTTTCAAAAGATTGGAGTAGGAAAATTGGACCAATCTATATATATATATATATATATATTACGTTCAAAATAATGTTCGGTTTCCAGCTTTAAATATGGAAATATGAAATGTCGAGTAAATAAAAAAGCAAAAAGAAAAGTAAATAAAGGTGTGATGATAATAATTAGCATATAGTAAAATATATAAGGTTTTGTAAGATTATATTAGTAAAATATTATACTCAATTTTTTTTTGGAAACATTATAAACCCGCCATCAAATCATCTGATCACCTACTTGACTCGAATTTATGACTTAACAACTAAATCATAAACTATTTTGCCACTAAATCATACCCCTTGGGGAATATTATATCCAAACACTTGTTTTTTTTTTTTTAAATTTTTTTTTGAAATAGTTGAAAATCTAACATCCAAACCATTCATTCTGGACTTAAACGGAGCAGGTAAAACCTCCGGCTGTCCCAGACTCTTACAAGAAACGCACTTCCTAAATTCGAACCGAGAACCTCAAAGTGAGATACTAAATCCTACATTCTTACTTTTTGGCTTGTATACATTCTTATATAGTTTTCAAACATATATATGCAACATGACAAAATAATATGGTAGGTTTTTTTTTTTTTTTAAATGTATATGCATTTTTTTTGTGTGTGCATGAGATATTTTCTCGTCCCCTAAAATAAGAACATGTAAAAACTTATGGTTATAGAAACCAACACGCATACTTAAAAGTAAATTTAAGATTTAAGAGCTATCTCAAACTTCTACATGTAGCTAATAATGTAAAATCAGTCGATATGAAATTATCTCTTTAGCGATATATAGCTTCATTATTTATTGTATCAAATCTCTGAACATCTCTCTTTCCTTGGAGTAATTCTTTGATATATATCATCATTGTATTGGGATGTGCACAATACTATCAACTAATAAATAATATAATATGTGGAATTGTATTACATATATTATTTATTTTTATATATTTTTTAATATTTTATCAAACATGGTAAGATATTATCGAGTTTTTGCATAAATAACTTGATACTACTATTACACCGTATAATTTTTCTTTATTATTTTCAGTATATCAAAAAGGGTTTCAATTATATACCATTTTAGTGTGTGTAAAGGGTTTCACAGTAGACACTTGTTAATATATAGTGTCAGTGTAACTCGAATCATAATACACTGATATTAAATATATAGTTTCAATGTAACTCTGAATTATAATACACTGATATTAGTAATTAGTGTCAATGATTCGAGTGTTCGTAATTCATCGTGTTGAAGCCAGCAAAGGAAGACATCAAACAAAGGCACCGAAAGCATTGAGATGACATGCACTGAAAGTTTGAGATGATATGCATGGACTCAGCACATGCATGCAAGTTGACACCAAAGTTGAAAATGATAAGCTGGCAAAATGTGTCCAAGACATGTGGCACTGTTCACACGTCTAGGGCACTATAAATTGAGCCATTGAGTCCATTGTTACACATCCCAAAATCCCAAAATCTGTAAGAATAGAGGGTTGAGAGTTTTTTTTGTAAAGTTTAGGGTTGTAAACTTTGTAATTCTTTGTTTGTGTGATAATAAAGAATAATTTTATCTCACATCTCCTCTATTGTGTGTGTTTCACCACAACAAATGATATCAGTAGCTAAGGTTACTCGGAGGGATCCCGAAACTCAGTATCAGAGGTTCGGTTCGGAAAGTCGGTTTCGACGAAAGTTGTCGAAAATCGATTTTGAGCATACCATCAGAATTTTCTAGGCGAGACGAGCACGGTGATGTTTTCCGGTGATCGATCGGAGGTCCAGGGAGAGCGCACGCGCCGGTCAGCAGCCAGCTCACGCGCTCCACGCGGGCTCAAAGAAGAAGACGAGACACGTAGGCGCTACGTCAGCTCTCAGTCAGTCGCCACGTCATCAGATCCTGCACAGTCAGCAGGCTAGTCAGCAGGACACGTCAGCAGTCACGTGTCGTCCAGTCAGCGCCACGTCAACGCCACATCAGCAAAATCATGGTAAATTTCAAATAGGTCCCTGAACTTTCTGGAAAATATATTTTAGTCCCTGAACTTTTCTGTAATTACAAATTGGCCCCTGAACTTTCGGAAATTATACTTTGACCCCTATAATTTCTGAAATTTATAATTTGGCCCATGTGTCGGATTTTGAAAAACGAAGTGTCATTTCCATAATTTTTTACCATTCCGGATGCAACGGTGAGGTCCGTTTTTTGAAATTCTGCTTAGAATTTTTATGATGGAATGGGGCAACAGAAAAATGATTTTGTTGACTAGTATCAATTATTTAACATGGAAATGAAGGATGAAAGATCTTCTATATGTGAATGATTATGATGGGTCTGTATTTCTGGAGGAGAAACCAGAAGAAATGTCTGAAGCAAAGTGGAACAATCTTCACCAGAAAATATGCAGTACTATTCGTCAGTGGATCGACGATAGTATCGTCAACCATGTCAGTGAAAAAACAAATGCACGTGTCTTATGGAGAAAGCTGAAGGAGATTTTCCGAGCAAAGATTGGCAACAACAAGATGTATTATATCAAGAAGATGATGGGGTTGAAATACCATGAAGGTACAATTGTGGCAGACCATATCAACGATTTCCTCGGCACCATGAAAGAACTGTCTGGATTGGACATAGACTTCGAAGATGAGGTAAATGGTTTAATACTTCTTAATACGTTACCGGAATCATTGAAAACGTTCAAATCTACGGTGATAAATTCAGCCGCATATGGGAAAGTCACTATGGAGATGACAAAGACCAGGATCTTCGAGAAAGAAAAGAGGACGAGAATGCATGAGTCAGCATCAACCTCAACCTCAGAAGCTCTAGTGATTGAAAAGAACACCAGAAGGGGGAGAAGTAAAATCCGAGGCCCAGGTAAATCGGACAAGAACCAGAGGAAATCAAGAACAAGGGATATTGAGTGCTACCATTGTAAAAAGAAAGGCCATATGAAGAGGGATTGCTACAAACTGAAGAACGAGCAGTCCATGAGAGATGGTGACTCTAACCAAGAAAGAGTTGCTACTACCACCGACAAAACCTTCAAAGAATTCTGCATTATATATGAAGATGTTGTGAATCTTGCCAGCCACGAGACCAATTGGGTGATAGATAGTGGCGCCTCCATACACGCCACATCTCACATAGACTTCTTTTCATCTTACATGCTAGGGGACTACGGTGCTGTAAAGATGGGGAATGATGGCCAGTCTAAAGTCGTCGGTATTGGAGACATATGCCTTGAAACAGACAACGGGACAAGGCTAGTTTTGAAGGAAGTCAAGCACATCCCAGACATCCGGTTAAACATGATCTCAACAGGTAAGCTTGATGATGAAGGTTTCTGCAGCACCTTTAGTGACGGAACCCGGAAGCTCACTAAAGGATCAATGATGGTGGCACGAGATAAGAAAGACTCAACTCTGTATTTGATGTATGCTAAGATTTCAAATAGTAGCATAAATACAGTTAACAGTAATGAGACAGCCGAGTTGTGGCATAAAACGTTTGGTCACAAGAGTCAAACGGGGATGGAAATACTACGCAGGCAGAATGTTCTTCCCGAATTGAAGAACTCACACTTACGAAAGTGTGAACACTGCATGGCTGGAAAGCATAACATAGTGTCATTCCAGAGCTCCTCGCCTCAGAGGAAACATGAGGTACTTGATCTCATACATTCAGATGTATGTGGTCCGATGCAAATAAAAACACTTGGTGGGTCACTGTATTTTGTAACATTCATAGATGATCACTCAATGAGGATTTGGGCATACACCTTGAAGAGAAAAGATCAAGTATTGGGAATGTTCAAGGAGTTTCATGCCCTGGTGGAGAGAGAAACCGGCAAGAAATTCAAATGCATCAGAACAGACAACGGTGGAGAATACAAAGGTCTGTTTGATCAAAACTGCAAGATGCTAGGAATCCGACATCAAATGACACCTCCGAAGACACCTCAGCCGAATGGCCTAGCTGAGAGGATGAACAGAACCTTGTGCGAAAGGGTCAGAATCTTGATGTCACAAGCCAAGCTGCCGAAGACATTTTGGGGGGAGACACTCAACACAGCAGTACATGTTTTGAACATGTCCCCAGCAGTCGCACTGAAAGGTAATGTTCCTAACCAAGCCTGGACAGGTAAATAAGTGTCTTATGAACACTTGCATGTCTTTGGGTGCAAAGATTTTGTACACATCCCAAAGGATGAGAGATCCAAGCTTGATGCAAAGACGCGACAATGTGTCTTTATTGGCTATAGACATGATGATTTCAGCTACAAATTGTATGATCCTATTGAAAAGAAGATTGTCAGAAGCCGAGATGTTGTATTCGTCGAAGACCAGACCATAAAAGATATCAGAAATGAATTGAAGACAATGCCCCAACAATACAGAGATGTGAATCCAGAACCTCATACACCGGTGCCAGTACAAGTTGAAGATGAGGTTCCCAGTCATGAGGGTACACGTGATGAAGCTCCCAAAGATGATGATCATGATCAACCACAAGTACCAGAACTTACACCAACAGTTCCACAGAGAAGGTCTGACAGAGAGAGACGACCTTCAACTAGATACTCTGCATATGAGTATGTGCTGCATACTGACGGGGGAGAACCCGAGAACAAAGAAAAGTTGGAGGAAGCCATGCAAGATGAGATGAAATATTTGCATGACAATCACACTTTCGAGTTGGTGAAATTGCCAAGAGGCAAAAGGGCTTTGAAGAACAAATGAGTGTACATAGTGAAGCAACATGAGCACATTTCACAACCCCGATACAAAGCCAGGCTAGTCGTCAAGGGATTCAATCAGAGAAAATGCATTGACTTCGATGAAATCTTCTCTCCAGTTGTGAAGATGTCATCCATCAGAGTGGTACTCAGTCTAGCAGCAAGCCTCGACCTGGAGATTGAGCAGATGGATGTCAATACCCCATTTCTTCACGGAGATCTGGAAGAATAAATTTATATGGAGCAACCAGAAGGCTTCAGAGTCAGAGGGAAAGAAGACTATGTGTGCAGACTCACGAAAAGCATCTACTGTTTGAAACATGCACCGAGACAGTGGTACGTGAAGTTCGAGTTAGTTATAGGGGAGCAGAGATACAAGAAGACCACTTTAGACCATTGTGTTTTCGTTCAGAAATTTTCTAACGATGACTTTATCATCTTATTGCTGTATGTATATGATATGTTGATAGTTGGCCGGAATCAATCGAGAATTGATAATTTGAAGCAGCAACTGAGTAAGTCTTTTGAGATGAAGGACTGGGGCTAGCAAAACAGATTCTTGGCATCAGGATTGGCCGTGATCGGAAAGCCAGGAGGTTTATACTTGTCACAGGAGGAGTACATCGAGAAGGTACTTCAGAGATTCCAGATGGACAAGGCTAAAACGGTTAGCACTCCTTTTGCTACCCACTTTAGATTGAGTATACAACAGAGTCCCTCTACTGAGACAGAGAATGAGGAAATGAAACAGGTTCCATACACCTCGGCAGTGGGAAGTCTTTGTATGTCATGGTATACACGAGGCCAGACTTAGCACACATAGTTGGATTGGTCAGCCGGTTTATGTCAAACCCAGGACGAGAACACTGGAATGCCATCAAATGGATTATGCGGTATCTACGAGGCACATCTAAAATGAGACTATGTTTTAGAAGCAGTGAACCAGTGTTGATGGGCTATACCGATTCAGATATGGCAGGAGATGTGGATACCCGAACGTCTACTTCAAGGTATCTGATTACTCTCTCAGGGGGAGTTGTGGCATGGCAGTCTAGGTTGCAGAGATGTGTTGCACTTTCTACAACAGAGGTAGAATTCATTGCAGTGACAGAAGCTTGCAAGGAATTGTTGTGGATGAAGACATTCGTCCAGGAATTGGGTTTCAAGCAGGAGAAGTTCACTTTGTAATGCGATAGCGAGAGTGCTATCTACCTTGGTAAAAATTCCACCATTCACTTGAGGTAAAAACATATCTATGTGAGGTATCACTGGATACGGGACGTCCTGAGATCAAAGCTGTTAGAACTCAGGAAAATTCACACCGACGAAAACGGTGCTGATATGTTCACGAAGGTTTTACCGAATGAGAAGCTTGAAATATATCGTGTCATAGCCGGGATGATAAAACTCTCCACATAGTCAGAGTGGGGGGATGTGAATACAAAGATGTGAATCCAGAACCTCATACATCGGTGCCAGTACAAGTTGAAGATGAGGTTCCCAGTCATGAGGGTACATGTGATGAAGCTCCCAAAGATGATGATCATGATCAACCATAAGTACCAGAAGTTACACCAACAGTTACACAGAGAAGGTTTGACAGAGAGAGGCGACCTTCAACTAGATACTCTACATATGAGTATGTGCTGCATACTGACGGGGGAGAACCCGAGAGCTACCAGGAGGCCGTGGAAACAGAGAACAAAGAAAAGTGGGAGGAAGTCATGCAAGATGAGATGAAATCTTTGCATGACAATCACACTTTCGAGTTGGTGAAATTGCCAATAGGAAAAAGGGCTTTGAAGAACAAATGAGTGTACATAGTGAAGCAACATGAGCATATTTCACAACCCCGATACAAAGCCAGGCTTGTCGTCAAGGGATTCAATCAGAGAAAATGCATTGACTTCGATGAAATCTTCTCTCCAGTTGTGAAGATGTCATCCATCAGAGTGGTACTCAGTCTAGCAGCAAGCCTCGACTTGGAGATTGAGCAGATGGATGTCAATACCTCATTTCTTCACGGAGATCTGGAAGGATAAATTTATATGGAGCAACCAGAAGGCTTCAGAGTCAGAGGGAAAGAAGACTATGTGTGCAGACTCACAAAAAGCCTCTACTGTTTGAAACATGCACCGAGACAATGGTACGTGAAGTTCGAGTTAGTTATAGGGGAGCAGAGATACAATAAGACCACTTCAGACCATTGTGTTTTCGTTCAGAAATTTTCTGACGATGACTTTATCATCTTATTGCTGTTTGTAGATGATATGTTGATAGTTGGCCGGAATCAATCGAGAATTGATAATTTGAAGCAGCAACTGAGTAAGTCTTTTGAGATGAAAGACTTGGGGCTAGCAAAACAGATTCTTGGCATCAGGATTGGCCGTGATCGGAAAGCCAGGAGGTTATACTTGTCACAGGAGGAGTACATCGAGAAGGTACTTCAGAGATTCCAGATGGACAAGGCTAAAGCGGTTAGCACTCCTTTTGCTACCCACTTTAGATTGAGTATACAACAGAGTCCCTCTACTGAGACAGAGAATGAGGAAATGAAACAGGTTCCATACACCTCGGCAGTGGGAAGTCTTATGTATGTCATGGTATACACGAGGCCAGACTTAGCACACATAGTTGGATTGGTCAGCCGGTTTATGTCAAACCCAGGACGAGAACACTGGAATGCCATCAAATGGATTATGCGGTATCTACGAGGCACATCCAAAATGAGACTATGTTTTGGAAGCAGTGAACCAGTGTTGATGGGCTACACCGATTCAGATATGGCAGGAGATGTGGATACCCAAAAGTCTACTTCAAGGTATCTGATTACTCTCTCAGAGGGAGTTGTGGCATAGCAGTCTAGGTTGCAGAGATGTGTTGCACTTTCTACAACAGAGGTAGAATTCATTGCAGTGACAGAAGCTTGCAAGGAATTATTGTGGATGAAGACATTCGTCCAGGAATTGGGTTTCAAGCAGGAGAAGTACACTTTGTACTGCGATAGCGAGAGTGCTATCTACATTGGTAAAAATTCCACCTTTCACTTGAGGTCAAAACATATCTATGTGAGGTATCACTGGATACGGGACGTCCTGAGCTCAAAGCTGTTAGAACTCAGGAAAATTCACACCGACGAAAACGGTGTTGATATGTTCACGAAGGTTTTACCGAATGAGAAGCTTGAAATATATCGTGTCATAGCCGGGATGATAAAACTCTCCACATAGTCAGAGTGGGGAGATACAGAAAACTACGATTGGCTTGATCCCAACTCAGGGTACGTAGGCAGTCATACAGATGCAACCAGGGGTGGATCCTTTTGAGGATCCGGATTTGGATGATTGATGGTCGGCTTAGATTTGGGGAAATCTTCACCGATGGGGAGATTTGTTGAAGCCAGCAAATGAAGACATCAAACTAATGCACCGAAAGCATTGAGAGGACATGCGCCGAAAGTTTGAGATGATATGCATGGACTCAGCACATGCATGCAAGCTGGCACCAAAGTTGAAAATGATAAGCTGGCAAAACGTGTCCAAGACGTGTGGCACTGTTCACACGTCTTGGGCACTATAAATTGAGCCCTTGAGTCCATTGTTACACATCCCAAAATCCCAAAATCTGTAAGAATAGAGAGTAAAGAGGGTTGAGAGTTTTTTGTAAAGCTTATAGTTGTAAGTTTTGTAATTCTTTGTTTGTGTGATAATAAAGAAGAATTTTCTCTCTCACATCTCATCTATTGTGTGTGTTTCATCACAATACATCGCACTATGCCATCACTATTATAATGACACTAAAACATTAATAATTTATGATAATATATCGGTATCGATGATTTATGAGATTATGATATGAGTATTATTGACACGATAACACCAAGAAAATACTATCGATACCAAGGAACATCTCATTATTTTTATCTCTTCTTATTTTTTTTTATTGAGTTGTATGTTACATATCATAAGAACTACTTAGAGAGCTATAAAAATGAGGAGAAACAAATAAAGAGTCAATAAGGGCTTACAACAAATAGGGAACAAGGACTATCAATATTATTATTCAAGCATAACCGATGACAAAGCATTAATATCTTTTTGTTTCTGTTTCTCATATTACCTTTTCTTCTTCTCCTACTTTTGATCCCCATTATTATAAATTTGGTGTTGGGTTCTCCTACTTTTTCCCTTACCACATCCCTCATGTGATGAATGTTTCCAGACTTTATCAAATCCTAATTCTGAGTTGCGTATGCTTTCTTGATCTGTTCTCCGTAAACCACCAGCAGACGATTCATGCTCTCCAAATCTCTCTAAAAAAAAAAAAAAAAAAAGCACAAGAAGAAATATATTAAGGAGATTTATTCCGCACATTATATTGATATAGTGGGGATAAAATTTGATTTTTACAAAAGTGATATATATTCTTTACTTAGTGCAGGTAAATCAAAATTATTTTATTAACAAATCAAATTTTTCATTAATTTATAAAATATATTTAATAAATTTTCAAATTGAGTGGACACTGAGACCTATAAATGACTCCACCACTAGCGATTTACTTCACTTACATAAGCTAAGAATAAAGAGCGAGAAACAAGGTCCAATGAAGTCTAAAAAGCGAAAGCAAGCTGGTGGTGTAAAGAAGATTTCACGACTATCCATATATTATTATTCAAAATGATGAAGACCAAATAATTACCTTAGAACTTAGAATTATAAATACTTCAATTTTTTTCTTTCACTGCTTGGATTTCCGAGCCCATCCCATTGATTGCTCTTCTTCTTCGTATCCCCCCACCACCAAACAGTAACCACTCTCACTGTGTATGTCTTTTTTCTTTCTTTAGATACCCTTTTTCTTTTTTATCCACACTCGACTGTTTTTAGTTTTCACTCTGCCCTTCATCCCATGACCAAGACCAACTGACTATCATGAAGAGAGAGACCATATGTGTGCTTTTTGGCTTGTGTTTTTTTACACTTTGGTTGCTTTGCTTTATTCGTTCTTACAATTAATATTAATGCACCACCCTTGGTTCTTTCAAAAGCTAAATCCCTTGGTTCCCTTTTCTTTTTGTAACCATAGTTACATTATAATATCATCATTTTATTTATATATACTAATGTATAAGTAATTATTAATGTGGAAGATTTTGCAAAGAGATCATATAAATTAAACAAAACGTTCAAAAAAGGTCTCACTTTCTTTTGGCCACTCTCTCTCTCTCTCTAAAGAGAGAAGAGGTTATTACCTTATTGTTGTGAGGAAATTCTAGAATACTTCACACTTGGGTTTGGTTGAAAAATGGGAATATATATTGCATGGTTTTTTGTGGGATTTTTGGCGTTTTGTAGAAATTGTTTCTCTTTTTCACCCAATAAATATGTATGTCCTATCTCATGATTCTTACTTATAATTACAAAATCATTACTAAAACCTTCTTCCCATTTCTTCACTCTCTCTCTCTCTCTCTCTCTATATATATATATATATATTTCTTTCCTCCTCCATCTCTGCAAACTGGGCCTTTTTTTAAGGAGGTCAAGACTGAAAAAGAACTAATAAATCACCTCAAAATGAGAGAGACAAGAAGCTTTGGGGGGGAATTCAAACTTTGCCAAATATGAAAGAATGGACAAAAGTGATAAACATAACCAATTAAGTGGTCAAGGAATTGGTGAAGTACTAAATTAATAAATTTGATCTAAATGAATGAGAATGACTGACTGAAGATTAATTGCTCATGCTAGCTAGATCTACTTCATCTTTGGTTCATTATTACCCTATATAAGAGGGCTGACCAACAGAAATGCATGAGGTTAATTTTCAACTTTGCTCATATAAAATTTCATGAAGATGATAAATTAAACACAACATGAAGACATATCAAATGTAAGCGCAAATTCACAATTGAAACAACATAACATTTGTAATCTTCAACAAAAACAACCAACCCATATGTGTTCTTCTACCTAAATAGAGATAATATTTATATAGTAGCTATTTTTCAAGATCATTTTGTTGAAATGTGAGTGACCAATCCTGTGGAAGCTATTCTTGATCTTTTCGATGGTGATAGCGAGTACATGAAGAAGTATGAAATATAATTAACCATTCTGACATTCTACAGAAATCAGCTTAATTATCATATGTCAGAAAACAGATCCCATACATATAACTTGAAACATACTCACGTACAAACACACAGACGATTTTGTAAACAATCCCATGCAACATAAGACACATAAATTATTAAACAACCAACATAAATAAAATAAAATAAAATAAAAACTACTTAAGTCTACGACCAGTAGTCTTATGCTAAGCTGTAGTGAAGCTTCAAGGATTAATTAAAGCTTGAAATTTTATAAGAAATGATTTGTGGAAGAGGAGTTATTAAGACCTGAAAGATCTGTCCAGTTGTTTCCACTCCAGTCCATAAATGGTCTTGATAAATTAAGCCCAGCTTGGTGGTCTTCCATTTTCACTGGAGCCTGTTGCTCAGAAACCCTAGAGTTTGAAGCCATGGAGCCAAGTTGATTGTGATCATGACCACCGACAGCTAAAGAAGATGAAGCCTCGACACCTTGATCACTTTGAAAAGAGTATAAGCCTGTATTGGGTGCATGCTCAAAGAAAGGAAATTGCTGCACAACACCTCCAGCTGACATGCATGAATTAACTCCAATTTGAAACCCCATATCAGCACTATGGCTACTACCAACACCAAAATTTAACCCAATATTGCCCCCCATATTATACTGAGATAGATTATGTAAAGAGGCCATCAAGGGCATTTGAGGCGTTTGTTGCTGCAAGTGACTCATGATCTCAGAGGGAATTAGTGTGCTAGTGGAATTTGAGGAACCCATTTGAGGCTTTTCAAGGTTATTATTAGATGTGGATTTTGAGGTGCCGCTGCTGCTTTTGCTTTTCTTGTTATTTCTCCTGCACCCTCCACCAACTGGGACATTCCTTAAGGCACCTCCTCTAGTCCAATAGCGCCGACACGTCTTACAGAAGTGGCGAGGCTGAGAGAGGCTGTAGTTATTGAAGTAGCAAAACTTTGTGTTGGCTGAATCACATCTAGGGCACTTCAGGGGAGCCTCTGGCTGCGGTATCTTCGCTAGTCTGGCTCTATCAGCCATCGAACCAGGTCTAATCGAGCCAGAACCGCCCGGTCCACCAACACCAACCACATGAGCAGCTGAAGGAAGAGGTGGAAGCTGAGGATTTTCACTGCCAGTACCTTGATGGTGATGATTTGGTTGCTGAAAAATAGATTATTCAAAAACATCAAAATAAATATTTGGTATATTCAAGAAGAGATAACAAAGGAATAGAGGAATATTTATCTTTCTTTTTTTTTTTTAAAATTGCTTTAACTGATTGAAAGAAAATGAAGAAAAAAAAAACTTACCTGATGATGCCAGTTGGGGGGATCTAAATAGACTGGAGCTGATGAAAAAACCATGTTTTAATTTTCTCTTTTTTTATCTTTAATAAAGTTTGATGGGTCTTTAGGAAATGGTGGGAGAATCACACTAAGGGGAATACCAGAGCCACCAAGAAAGAAAGGGAAAAGGGAACTAAAGAGATCAAGAAGATAGGCAAAGAGAAATTAAAGATTAGGCAAAGGGCTTTTGTTTTGTTTATTTTTCTCTCATTATTCTTCCATTCTCCATATAACTTTTTGTTTTATTATATTTTTAGGGTTTTGAGTGGATGATTTATATTTCCTTCGCCTATAAGCTTTCTTTGAGTTGCTGTGGGTACTGTATCTGTATGTGGGTGCTTAATTTAGTGCTCAAAAGTTTGAGTTTCTATGACCCCTCTTGCATGGAAGAAAAAAAAATGATAACATATTGCAAAAACAATTATCACTTAATGGTCCATGCATTGTGGTGGATAAATAAATTTATTTTATTTATCACTTAATGTAGAAATTGCAAAATCTATTTTAATTGTTATGCCTTACTAGGGAATCAACTTTAGGAGTAATTCTTTGGTGCAACGGAAGTATGGGTGACGTGGTATCACCAACGAATTAGAAAATGACATGTATAATTTAATACCTATTTTTTAGTTGTTTTTAAATTTTTTTAGCACACTTGGCAATTGATGATTGGCTTATTGAATGAATGACATGGTACCTCTGTTGCATTGTAGGTTTTCTCCAACTTTAGACACATACTGAAATAAATCTTCTCAGCTATTTTTAATAAACTTCAATTCGCTGCGAATAAAATCCGTGCCTGCAGTCATCAAATTCTTATTACAATGTCCCTATTCAAATCTTTAAATAAATAAATAAATAAATTTTCTCCGCCTCTTACGTGGAAGGCGAAGAAAGCCTATTTCCGAGAGGTCCGAGCCATTGTGAGATACCACCGTGGACGAGCTATAATTCTAATTTTTAAATAAATTATTTAGTAATTAATGTTTTGTGTTTTGTATTTTTATTTAATTTTTCTTTAATACAAGGGGATTTTAAAAACGTTGGGAGTTCAAATACTACAAAAAAAGTCTTTAGCGTCGAAATATTTTAATGCTAAAGTACAAAATTTTGACGCTAAAGGTTATTATTAGCGTCGAAAATTTTTGACGCTAAAACGTGGACGAGAAAGATAATTAGTGTCGAAATAAAAAGTTTCGATGCTAAAGTACAATATTTTGCGTCAAAAATATTTCGACGCTAAAGCATGTATTTGGCGATGAATATTTTCGACGCCAAAAAGTTGACATTTAGCGTCGAAATATTCGACGCTAAAGGTGATATAATATTAAAAATATATATATTATTTTATTACATTTAGCATCGAATATTTCGACGCTAAAGGGTATAAAAAATTATTATTATAAATTAATTTCATTATAAAATTAATAAAATTTGTTATAAAAAAATTATTACAAATTTATTATTAAAAAATTATAATAATGATCTTTTAATTGATATAAACTAAAATTACAAAATTTATCACAATAAAAAAATTTAAAATAATAAATAAAATGATAGAATACAATTTTCTATATATTGTACTCTCCATCTTCACTTTCATAATTTTCATCTTCACTTTCATTTATTTTTTATTTTCTTCACTATCTTCATTTTCACCATTTCTTCATCTTCATATTCCCCTACAAAAATAAATAAATAAATATTAGATGTTAATATAAAATACAAAAAATCAAACAAAACACTTGAGGAAAAAATAATTTTAGAGAGGAAATAAGAGTGTGAGAGAAAGAAAGTGATAACAAGAGAAATGAAAGAGCAAATGAATTTATAGGGAAAAAAACCTTTAGCGACGAAATAGGTTTTCGTCGCTAAAGGTCCTCAAATAGCGGGAATTATTTCAGCCAAAATTTTGATCTTTAGCGTCGAAAATTCGTCGCAAAATGTCAAAAATTTAAATCCAATTTTATTAGAAGATAAATTCAAAATTTAGAAAGCGGGAATTTGAAAATTTTAAATTTACTCTTTAGCGTCGAAATATTTGACTTTTAGCATCGAAAATTCATCGCTAAATGTCAAAATTTTAAATCTAATTTTATTAAGAGATAAATTCAAATTTTAGAAAGCGGGAATTTGAAAATTTTAAAATTAACCTTTAACGTCGAAAATTCGTCGCTAAATATCAAAAATTTAAATCTATTTTTATTATGCGATAAATTCAAAATTTAAAATGAGGAATTTAAAAAAATTAAAATTAATCTTTAGACGCTAAATATCTATTTTGTTATAGTGAAAGTTATTTGAATACACAATACTTTGATATCTGGCGAATCTACCTTGAAGATCATTAATGTCTATTAGATCTGTGCCAGTCAGCCAGTGCAAAGGTTACTATATATTAATAGCTAGCTACATGTTCTAATACTACAAATTAAGATTTATTAATTGGCAGTGTGGATCACGTGCGCCTGACACGGGGTTAAAAAAGAAGTTAATTGTTCATTAATAAGATAGAACTAGACTTGTGAAATGTGAATTACGGAATAAAATAGAATTAAACAAATGTAAAATTATTATCAAAACAATGATGTTTGGATGATAAATAAAAATAAAATAAAATCAAAATAATATTAGTTTGATCGTGATTTTATCATTTTTATTCACCGTTTAATTTTTATATCATTACTCATAAATTATTTTTCACCCGAGAGTGTTTATGACTCAGACTATTTTTTAATATTAATCGAGGCTTTGAAATGATTCATGAATTATTCATTGCTCATGAATTATTTTCACCCGAGCGTGTTGAGGATCTTGATACAAAAAAAAAATGAAATAAATTACTAAATTAGTACTCATTCGAAATCGCCAATAATTCCATAGAAAGATTCATATAGTTTTTATTAATACGATAGTTTTTTTACATTGTTTTCATTTAAGATGATGATCCGTTAAGCAAAAATTAGTATTTTTATAAATATAAAAAAATCTCAATCCAAAAATCGTCATTGATAAAAAAATTTGATCGGGATTCAAGATTTCAAATCATTCGGTCTAATATTTGAGATATTTTTTTTATCTTGATTCAAAAACTGATCGAGATTTGAGACGAGACGATATTCCCATCCCGATTGATATCCCTTCAATTTTTACAATTTACAAAATATGTGATCTGATTGATACATTCAGTCTTACATGCATATTCCCAAGAGTTGGGAAAGACAAGCCTTCAATAAATTTATAATGAGGATTTACTGGGTGGCATAAGAAAAAGTAGCAACGTACATTTTTTTATATTCGGTGATTTCTCATTCACAAAGTAAAACGTTAATTCTATCTTTTCTTTTGAGCTTCAAAGTTGAAACATGAAATCATGGGTCACTGGGTTGTGAATTTTATGTTATTTACATCTTTTACCCGACTTCAGTACATCATTTTACCTTTGTTTATATTTTATACATAATTCTCGAGAAGGTTTTTATTTTTCTTCTGTTCCATAGAGAAAATTAAAATTAAATCTCATTTCATACACGAATTACAACACAGTTTGTTGACGACTGTTTTTCATTGTAAGGGCAAAATATATAAACTATTTTTCGAACAAACCTCTTTCAACGGTGAATTTGTTTGGTTAGTAGGAATCACACAAACTTGACAAAAGATAGATAAATCACAAAGGCAAGAATTTACGTGGTTCGGCGGAGAGTGGTTTCAACTTATGTCCACAGAGAGAAAAATATTATTTTTATTGTGCTCAAGGTAAATACCGACCGGGGCACTTAACAAAGGAATCAAAAATTATAACAAATAATCCCTCGGGTTTTACAATATGGTCGGGTCACGACTCACTCTCTCTCTATCACTAGTTTACTCTCAAATTAC
This sequence comes from Zanthoxylum bungeanum, assembly GCA_019454045.1. Classification (NCBI taxonomy): domain Eukaryota; kingdom Viridiplantae; phylum Streptophyta; class Magnoliopsida; order Sapindales; family Rutaceae; genus Zanthoxylum; species Zanthoxylum bungeanum. The sequence goes on from SKCR01041635.1 coordinate 23,968, forward strand.
AAGTGTTATAAAATGTGAAAATTGCTAACCTCTGAAATTGTGATTTCAACCCCTTTATATAGGCTCTCAAATCTACTATTTCACCGACTCTAACGTCGACTCACGCAACTTAGCCATCATTACAGTCACAACTCTCCTCAACCACCCTCGGATCCAGCCAATCAGATTAGTTCCATCCTCTACCACTGCACCGGCCTACGGTAGTCTATGGTGGCCTATGACGGCTGCTGCTCTGCCACTGCACCGGCCTATGGTAGCTGACAGGGCCTACGACCACTATGAACCGATACTTTATCTCTTTCATCATTAGCTTTCTAGAAGTGTTCCTCCTCAGGTAGGGCATACGTCATATACTCTAATACTGGTCGACTAAGGATCTCATCTTCGTTCCACGGATTGGACTACCGAGGAAGATGATACTTCTCCAAGCTCCTCCTCCAACACCTCAATTGGGTCGGGATCATACAAAATGATCTCATCGGGCGAGCCATATGATATCTTAGTAGAGCCCAAAAATCTTCTCCTCTATTTGGTTGGGTCAGGTCGGAATTACTGTTTGCATCGTCTTCCACATACCTTGCTCATGGGAGCAATTTTTGGTAACCGTGGTAGGGTCCTTCTTATAATCCCCTACCTCATTATGGGCCCTTGGGCTTTTAAAGCTAACCATCAATATATTGACTAAATATAATATACTTTTTTACCCTTCTTCATGTCTTGACCCTCCTTAGGATTATGATCTTTCGAAAAACCACCATCAACACAGCTAGTTAGGTTTTAATTGAAGCGTTAGTTCATCGGATTTACATTCCATGCTGACATAATCTTGTGTGAGAAAAATATATAAGATTATATAGATAATTACATTTTTTAATCATATATAAAATCATGTCAAGAAATCTTTAAAAATTCAGCACAGTTGAAATTAGCATGGGAGCCAAATCCATGTTCATCACGGCACCTGTTCAATTACACTGGGAAATCTCTTTTTAGTCATTTATGACATCGATACCTGAATTTATCCATCTTTATCAACTCTTTTTATTAGCTTCATATAATTTTTCCAGTTATAACTCATCTTTAATGAATATAAAATTCCAAAAATTAAGACCATCAATTTGTAATTTGTCTCTTTTTTTTTCTGTCTTTTTCTTCTTCCTTTACTCCTTTTCTCTGTTCATGAATCCTCCCCTTTTTTTTTTTGGATTGAGACCAGAAATTGAGTTTTAAAGGATGATGCAAGTCGCTTTAAATTATTTGGAGGGTGGAAATTTCTGGAAAGGAATGAGACAGCAGCCATGCATGCATGAATATCTTCTGCACTAAGGAATCTCATCATGATCACCACTTCGCCACCAAATTTGAATAGTTCTATAATTATGCCCATCGATTGATGTGAATCATCTTTATGATTTAAGTTAACCATGGTCATTACATTAATTAATTATGATAGTCTCATAATTGATGAGGTGACTATATATTACTACATGTTATACTGTTTAAACAAATTGTTATTTACTATAAAAGCATCAATATCAGACTTGCATAGTTTTTTTATTATTATTATTTCAATATAAAAAAATAAATAAAAATTAGAATGCCCATATCACATCTATGAAGATTAGCTTTAGCTTATCTAATCATCAATAACTAGGCCATAAGGGAATGAGAATAAGTCTTGAAGGCTGATAAAATCATGTCCAAAGTGTATGAGAATTGAACAAGACCCGTAAGTAGAACCAGAACCTTGAAGCTAATAATACATGAATTATTTACTCACTCACGCCACCATAAGTAATCAAACATAAAACATACTTTATAGAATATGTGTCTTTACCAAGTGAACTAACACTTGTTGACAGACTTGAGTAGTTGGTACTAGGGATAGCGGAAAAATTTAGATCCCAAAATATTCGCATTATTCCGTATTCAAAAAATTCGGATCGATCTGAATGCTTAATTACGGTATCCGCATGGATCAACATTCAGATTCAAGTGAATATAGATTGTGAATATCCAAATCCATATTTTTTTTAACTCAAAAGAAAATATAAAAGGATCTATATTTCTTTTTACAACATATTTATTGTCACCATTTAAAATTTCAGATAGATTATTTATTTATGGATTTCCAGACATTTATAAATTCGGTCTGGATATTTTTACATCCAGATCTAGATAATTTTTTATATCCATATTTTACCATCTCTGATTGGGATATGAATTTAAAATTCGAATATAAAATAAAATTTGACATGTCATTTACCGAAAGATATTAAATGGTGAATTTTAGCTTATATATGGGTATATTTTATTAGTGGCCCCCCTAAATTCACTTTTCTTATAATATGAGCTTTTAATTTTGGTACTTTTATAGTTTGCAATGATATTAAGGGTCCGCTTGATAATTTGGTGTTGTATATGAGACATGTTTAATAGATCCATTAAATAAATACATGGCATGTATATATTTAACAGCGACAACTATTATGGAAAAAATTATAGTTATGAAATAAAAATTGATTGTGTTTCGCAAATATGATTTATAAATAATTTTTTTTACAAAACGTGTTTATACAAATGAATGAATGACGTGGTATTACCAACAAATTAATAAATGACATGTATGATTTAATATCAAAATTTTAAGTTGTTTTTTAATATTTTAACACGTGATAATAAATTATTATACGAATGACGTGATACATTCTTTATATTATAGTTTTTCTTTATACAAAGTGGATTAACACGTCTCTTCTTCAATTAGTTGATTCCCCCCCCCTTCATTTTCTAGCTTTTTATTATTCTTCATATTTTAGATAAAAAGTCTTTTCAGGCTTGGATCAGCACATATTTTTCGACTTCTCCATATTTGACCCCTGAGTTGGGTAATAATAATAATAATGATAATGATAAAAATCTTTTGTATTTCTAGCTCATTTAGGAGTAATTGAAACCATATTAAATTTATTTTCTCAAAATTAAAATTATTTGAAATATTTCGATAATAGGTTCAAAAACATTAGTTAAATAACAATCTCAAATTAATTTATACTATTAAAAATAAATACACAAGTGCAATCTAGTTAATTAAAAAAAAAAAACACCACCTAGTTATAGTTCTTTGATTCTTTTGAACGAAGATGTAGTTCCAAATATTGTTTCCTTTTATTCGTATTTTTCATTTATTTTGGAGTTCTTTGTATTTTTTTAACCCCTCATTTATTTATTCATAGATGTTATTTTTTTTTCACATACTCTTTACAATCTTTGAAATACAAAATTATCTCCTTCATGTTAAAAATTTTATAGAAAAACTCATTATATTTTTTTAAGACTTGGATTTGATGTTTAACTAAGTTATTTTTAAAAAATTATAATCTGATTGAATAATAATTTAAATATAACTGAATTTTAACGGTTTATTTCTATTAAAGATGATTATATTTTTTTTTTACATAATAGAACTCAGTACTGGATCCATTTTTATTAACATTGGCAATTGTTTAGATGTTGAATTTACAATCTCTCATTTATTTATTTTTAGAAAAAAAAAAACCAAAAACAAACAAAGAGAAACTTGAGAGAAGCCTCAAAATAATAATTTTTTAAAAAAAGATGGGCTGCAAGGGTGGCCCATTTGTTTTTAGATGAAAGGGTGGCCCATTAAACCCGCGTGAAATAGCGACAAAGTGGACCGACAACGTCAATCTTTATCATAAGATGCTGACGGTCGGAAACTCATATTGCCACATCAGCAAAAGCGGGTCCCATTAAAGAAAAATAAAAATCTACGGAATATTTAGGGCTGATCTGGACGGTAGAAAAAGCAGGATACCAGCAGCACCACCACTACAATCATCCTTCGTTATCTCTCTGTATAGTGTGCTTACATCATCTGCTTCATTATGCACTTTCTTTTCCATGACAAAGCATTTTCTTTTTTTCTCTTTTTCCATTTTTTATTAGAATTTTCTAGGATTTAATGCCACCTTTTCTTTTTTAATGATGTAGATGTATTATTCAATGTGTTTCTCTAATTAACATGTTAATAATACTGCGTCGTTTAAAGTAACTAAGTAGTTCAGCTAAAGAATCACACACATCCAGAATACTTTGTTAAGATTTTTATTAGATTAATGAGATTGTGCTAAAAACGATCCAAAACATCTATGTCATTTATTTTGCTAGTTTTAAATGTTACTTTTTGATGGGTAAAAAAAAAAAAAAACTTTTTGATTAATATCACGAATATTAAGAAGTGATAAGAGAAGATTGTAATCAATAAAAGATGGTATGTGATGCATATATAAAATGAACAAGACTGTCATTATATATATATACTTTTGGCAAGAATCAAAATTGTTAAAGTGCATATTAATATAGAAAATGAATCCCAAAATATTGAATTTGATCATTTATTAAATTTCCTTCTCTTGTATAAATAGGCATTTGAACAGCATTGAATGAATATATAAGAGTGAAATTTATTCTCAAAAGACCTTAAAATTGATGCTAGTGCTTTCCAATTTGCAGATTTATATCTAAGACTATTTTGTCTCCTGTCCTATAGCTTATGCTTGTCTTCATTTATATTGCTTTAATTTGATGTTTATTTTAAGAGGTAAGGCTTACCACAACCCCTTTGATTAACTTGCTTTTATTATTTAGGAAATTTCTACAAATTCCTTGTAATTTTAAATTCAAGTATCATACAAATATATCCAAGAAGATATATATGTGAGATGTGAATCGATACAATTTAAGTTTCACGTGATTGGAGCTATATATATAATTAATTTCAGCCTTTTGGGGTCAATCAGGACTAAATACAAACTAATTAATTTGCATGCATGAAGCATCGTGCCACATATATATTTATCCAGAACGTTGGAGAGATTTGATTAGTTTAATGGTGAAAGATTCTAAGAATGAAGAGTTGGTGGAGATGGAATCTAATTCCTTATCAATTTTCTAACACCATACGTACGGCTTTATGCCAAAAGCCACCTCACATTTATGCAGATAATTTAGTTGGAAAGGAAGCTAAATTGCAGCTTTAGTAACACATTCACTTGTCCCCTTCCTCTCCAGTCTCTGCACTTTGTACATAAATGGGGCAACATGTGCAACTTTTTTATTGTTTTTTTTTTTAAAAACATAAATAATGGAATGATAAAAGTGTTAAGGTTGATTGTAGGTCCCAATAGAAGGATGATGCATCGAAACGATTCCACCTTTTTTTTTTTTTTTTTTTTTTTAAATATAGCCTTGTATATTGAGCTTCAAATTTATAACGTGGTTCCCACAATTGTAATGAGGCCCTTTTTTTTTTCTTTTTAGGCTGTAATTCAAGTGGCTGCGCTTAGGTTTTTGACATTAAAAGAGATCCTGTGTAACGAACGAAGCTTTACTTCATAATTGCACATGCATCTGACAGAAGAATAAGATGCTATATAACATCAGCAACTGCTCATTGCTTATGGCTTACAGGGCATAGGCTCCATAGAGGCCACAGGCATATGACTCGATTTTTACTACATGATTCTAATGGTTTATTTATTTCCATTTCAAATTTTTGTTACTGGGTTAGCTTAGAATTTAGATTTGATCCATCAAAAGTTCATGGCTGGCTGAGAATTTTTCTGCAAATGGCCTTAGAATATAAGCCCATATCTTGGGCCCAGTTTCCAAAGGCCATTCATTTTAAATTCAAGTTCATTATGGGCAATAGCCCAATTAAGCTGAAGTAAACTAGAGATTTAGTGCTTGTTTGTTATTCCTAAAGAGGCCTTTGTCTAACATTTTTAGTTTTTGTGCTAAAATGCAAACACATAAAACTTGTTTGGTACTAGAACGCCATATTCGCGTTTATGAACATGTTTTCTATTTTCTATATTAGAAGAAAAATGTTAATAATACGTAGGTTGACAGAAAATAATTATATTTCGGTGTTGCTTTCCGATTTACATTTTTGTTTTAATCGATATTTAAGATTAAATTGAGTTGATACTGAGTATATAATCAACCATATTACGATTTATCTTATGTGTGTTCCTCATGAGTGAAATTACCTAAGTAAGTATAACAATCAATCTCTATATTCCCAAGAGGGAGGGGGTGGATTGGGTTATTGCCTAATGATGCGGAAATAAAAATCTTTGCCGATTTTAATTAGATTTACCGATTTAAGCTTAGGTCGATTTTCTCTATTTCAATGTATCGCCTATATGTAAGTTTCTAAATAATAATAAACACATAAATAATCAAACTTGCAATAAGTAAAGAGTTTAAGGGTTAGAGAAAATGACACCGTGATATATAGTGGTTCAGCCAAACAATGCCTACGTCCACTCCCTCAAGCCGCGCTTGAAGATTTTCACTACCAATCGAGTTTCCGTGGCTCATCCGCAACCAAGAGTTTAAGCGACTAGGTTCTCTCCAAACCCTTACACTTTGAGTTTTAGATAAAGGCTCACTCAAAAACCTCAAGTATTCGTTTTGTTCGTAGGCTCACTCAACAACCTTTACAATATGAGTTTTAGATAGAGGCTCACTCACAAACCTATCACAAGTGTTTGAATAAAAAGATTTACAAACACACTTCAGTACTCATAAAGATAATGAAGATTCTAAGTGTGAGTTGTTTACCCAAGTGTTCTAAGCTCACTACTAAAGATTAAGAAAGTGTAGTGTGTGTAAGCTTGATGTATGAGAGTGTATGATTATTAAGGTTAAAGAAAACTCTCAGTTTTTGCCTTAGTGTAATGTATATGAAGGTTGTCTAACATTACAAAAACGAATTGAAGCTCAATTTATAATAAAATACAAAACAGTCTCATTTCCCTTGTCTAAGACCGGTATGCCGGTCTCCAAATACTTGTATGCCGGTCTGGCATAATAACGTTTTTCAACGACTATATTACCGTTTGAACATACCCGTTGGGCCGGTTTGGTCCTCACTGGTTCCAGTGAGCTTGCACAATTATAGGCTCACCGGTATGGACACCGGTATAGGGACCGGTATGGTCCATGCCGATTCCAGTATGCATGTAGGGTTTGGTGACCGGTTTGGCTCACCGATATGGTGGCCGGTTTGATGCATGCCGGTTCTAGTGGCTATACAATCTCCAAGAAGGCCGGTATAGTAGGCCGTATGTAACTGATATGAAGTGTGTCGGTTCCAAAGAGCTTGTAAAACAGGGTATGGTCACCGGTATGGTACCGGTATGCCGGTCACAGTACAAAAATGCAGTATTTGTCTATTTGAAGGTTTAAAATATTTTTCACATTATCCTAATGCATCTATATGAATGTGCATGTGTCCTATGAGCTTAGGTACTTAGATAAACATTCACATTACATTTTAAAGCTCTAAGCTACTACTAAACAAGATTGTCTTCGATTTTCCGCTAGTCTTTACATTCACATTCTTCACCACCAACGTGCTTCGACATCTTTTTATAATGTCTCGCTAATGTGCGTCGAAGACTTCAAGTGTTGACGTCATCAAAATCCATCACGCGATTCTATCACCAACAATGAGTTGTCCCCAAGGGGTGTGACTTGGTGGTGTAGGACTCAGGATCTCATCTTGAGGTCATGGGTTCGAATTCAGTGAGTGTGTTTCTTGTAAGAGCCTGAGACAGCCGAGAGTTTTACCTGTTCCGCTTAAACCCAGAAATGATGATTTGGTAGTGGGATTTCCAACGATTCAAAAAAAAAAAGTAGAAATAGCAACCAATTCACAAACTACTTCTAATACATTATATATTTAGATTATACGGATCTGTTCTTTCAGGTTTTTTTTATAAGATAGTATCACTAGCACATTAGCTGCAGCAATGTGGCGTTGAACTCTTGATTCGGTAGCTATCGCTTTACAGTCTACAGTACTACTCAAATATAGACAAAACTTTCAGTAAGCCAACAAACCAATGCAAATTAATCTTCAACGTCAGTCTTGCAAGCAGAGATATAGTGGCATGCAGTAGTAATTGGTCATTAACTATACCATCAGAAATCACTTCAGTGGGCATCGAGTTGTAATAATATCCTGCAAAAGGAGTAATATTTATGTTCATAGACAGTTTTATCTCCTGGTGACTTGAAACCTATATTTCCATGATTCAAGCCACCACACAAGCAAATGACATGTATGATTTTCAAAAAAAATCCATATGATTTTTGAGTGTCAAGATTTCAATCATGCATACCAATAATCACATCCCATACGAGTAAACTTCTTATGAGGATAAAATCATGGGGGTCATATGGGTTCATATATCCTCTTAAAAAAGACAAATGTACCTCATAAATGTGGGAGTCGCGAAAATTTACATTCATCTACAATTGTTAATAGTCTAATACAAATAAAAATCGTGGACAAACTCTAATTTTATCCTTTACAAGCCATTGATGAATCCCCAAGTCTTCAATGACAAAATATAAATCTTATGATTGCCCAAATACAAGAGCTCTCCATGAACTCCAATGTTGAAACATAAATATCTAGTGCACATGGCTAGTCCTGAACTTAAAAACACATTCTTCTATGTTGTAATTAATCATGCATATCTTACAGAGTGAGCGTGTGGGGGTCTTTTTATAGTGCCTCTCATGCCAATTTCCTATCCTAACCTCTTCTATATCCTTTCTTTAAAATGACTTCCTTCCATCCTCTTTTTGATAATCTTGAACTCATTAGTTTGATTTTAGTTGTATTCTTTGTAGAGTAAAAAGATTAATTATAAATATAGATATTTAGAATTGAAAATTGATATATTTGAAATTACCTACAAACGCATACAAACAACAAAAACTATATACTCAACAAATGGGTAAATTGGGTAATGACTAAATTATGCGAAATTAAAAAATATTCGATTTTACGCTATTTAGTTAGTAACTTTATCGGTTAATCTTATAAATCAATTTCCCAAATTAATGAATTCAACAATTAATTCACAAAAGCAAGTTTCTAAACAATATGCATATATAAAATAAAACTTGCAATAATTAAATGGAATAAGAATTAGAGAAATTGATACCGTAGTTTATAATAGTTCGGCCAATTCTTTGTATACGTCCACCCTCCAAACCCGCACTTGAAATTTTTCACTATGACAAGTTGAATCCACAACTTAAACGAAAGTTTTTTGGCTCACTTCAAACCAAGAGTTTTATCCATAGGCTCACCACAAACATTTACACCAAGAGTTTTCGAATGGCTCACTCTTAAATCTTTACAATAAGTTTTGTTCTTAAACCCACTCACAATCTTTACACAAATTACCATTTAGAGTATGCCCACTCAACAAGGGATTTCGTAACCACAAATGTTTGATAATAAAAGTTTACAATACACATTGTGCACTCACAAAAGATAAGGAGATTTAAGTGTGAGTTTCTAACCCGAGTAATTCAAGCTCACTAAAATGATATGAAGGTGTAGTGTGTGAGCTTTAATTATGATGAGAGTGTTTGATCAAGAAGGTTTAAGTTACTTTTAATGTTTTTACTTTCAAAGAAATGTTAGAAGGTGTGAGAACTTAAATTGAGGCTCAATGTATAGTGAATGTGAAAATTGCCACAGTCCTGAGACCGATATGCCGGTTTATAGAGGTCGATATGTCTGTCCTTAAATTTAAACAGCTATATGAATAAGACCGTTGAAAATTAAAACGCAGACCAACCAGATTACTGATCGGTATGGTGGCAGGTCTGCCGGTCAGTTAACTGGTATAATCTGTTCCGGTTCCAGTAGCTATGCAAACTCCAGAGTGACCGGTATGGAGTAGTCTGGTTTCAAAGAGCATGTAAAACTGTCCAAGGTAGAGTAAGGACATCGGTATGCTGGTATCATAGACTGGTATGTCTGTCTCAGTGAAGAAACTCATGATTTGAAGATTTAAAAATATTTTACACATGACCTTAATGCATCTATATAAATGTGCATGAGTCATATGGGTTTAGAGTACTTAAATTATCAACTCACATATATTGAGAGCCTTAAGTTATAAGACTACTTAGATATCTTCGTTTGACGCTTGAGTGTGCACATCCATTTACTTCGACATCTTTTTGTAATGCTCGCGAATACGCGTCAAAGTTTCTAGCGTTGCATCATCAAAATCCTTCATCGAGAATATGACGTTAACAATATATAATTTAAAAATTAATTTTTAATTTTTAATATTTTTAATTCCCTAACTTTTCTTGTAAAGTCCGACCCTAGCCTATTTTCCACCGAGCTCCGAGCTACCCGTCATACTATTAAGATTGAGTTTGGTAGGAATTATTATACTGAAAGTATAAGCTAACTTATAAATTGTGGAATAAAAGTTAGAATATACGATAACGTAGAGTAATAATTTTATGTTGTGAAATTCTAAGTTTGTGAGAACATAAAATAATATTAATATTAGTGTTAAATATGTGTTTGATATAAAGTTGAAATGCTAGCTTATACTATAAATTATAAGTTAACCAAAACTCTAGATGAATATGTCACTGTATTTCACTCTTCATTTGGTTACTGTGGAGCCAAATACCGTTAAGGCGTTAAAGCGTAGGCCTCGCCCTCTTTGGTTCGTTACCGATGCATCGTATAGCCGCCTTTAATAAGAATGATATGTAACACATTTTTTTTTTCAAGAATCGACAAGTCGTTTTTCAGTTGATAGCATTCCATTCCCACGATGACTGTTATAACTGAAAAACAGAAACAAACTTTCCCTCCTCTTTTTCTTTGCATGGTGTTAGATTTTTCTTTATTCTGCCAAAATCAAACTGAAACAAACTTTCCCAATCAAAAACATACCTCTCTCTCTCTCTGCCCTCTTCTGTAACCCAAAATCAAGAACCTGAATTCTTCAATAACTATAATCAAGAACCTGAATTCTTCAATAACTATCTGATAATTAGTTCATAATTGAAGCATCTTCTTGAAGTACTTAAAAGCAGCAACTGTTTCTGAGATCTTTGACCAACCAGTAGCAATGGAATGGACAGTGCAATCTTTCTGTCGATACGATATGACTCCACAAAACCGATTTTTCACATGTCGAATATGTAATAACCACGTTGCTGCGTATCGAGGAATAATTTTAGTGGTAACATTTCTTAAATCTTTCTTGGTTTTGATGATCTTCTTTACTATGTAGTATAAAAGATTCTTGAATTGGGAAATCTTGGACACCTTTGATGATGAAAATTTCTTTCTGAAAAAGATTTCACAGAAATCTAATGCTCTGTTAGTAAGTAATATTTTATTAGAGTTTCACTTTATTCAAAGCAAGTACATGCAAATCTTGTTTCTCTTAATGTATTCTTGTGTTCATATTTTCAACAGTTTCTTGAATTTCAAAATTGTGAATACCTTGACTTAGATGGTTTTTTTTTTTTTTTAATGAACAAGAACCGAGTATGCCCTGTAAACTAGTACTACCATACTTGCAAATCTTGTTTTAGACACTGAGTTATCTCTTGGCCAACTGTTTTGTACAATTCATTTTGCAGGATACACGAAGAGCGTTAATCAAACTTGGCAATGAGCATACGTATGATATATTTCTTGAACTATCTATACTTGCTGACACATACATTTTTGTTTTGATAACTTGACGCGCAAGATTTTTTTAATTTTTCTTATATGTAGAGTCAACTTGAACCTAGATAACAGTGCGGAAATTGGTGGTCGGCTGGTCACATATTTGCATTGTTCTATGTGCAATCGGTTGCTGGGCAAAGCAACTGTAAGATCATCTAGATAGATTTTCTCCTTCTATAATCTCTTATTTACTCCTTTTTTTTTTTTTGGATAACCGGGGTGTACGAGCCAACTTACGCGCACCTCGACTAATCCCCGGGATCTGTGCCCCGTGCCCTCAGAAGTTTCCCAACACATATCAGGGTAAGTCGCTGGCTTTTCACACCAGGGCGCATGGCCCCAAGGAAATGCATCTAGTGGGATTCGAACCTTGAACCTGAGAAGGAGCAAACCACCCAAGTCCAAAGTCTTTACCACTGAGGCAACCCCTTGGGGTTTCTTATTTACTCCTTGAAATGAGTTAATCCATTATTAAAACCATGTTATATCTTCAGGTCATGTCATTGCTTGCCACTGATCAAAATGAAATAGGAAAACATGTACTCAATTTGTAAGTTTTCAAAAGTATCTTTAATAAAGATTCTACCATTATTCTTTGTGGGTTCTGAATTTTGATTGAAAAACCTGATCTTAGGAACGACTTGCTGTTCTGGAATGGTGATGCATTTCGGGAGGCACGTTCGGAAATGGAAACTTCGGCAATATCCAGGGATGTACAACGGGGGGATATACTGCTGTGAACATTTGATTCGTGCTAATTTGGAAATTGACTTTTCTTGATTGGAAAACAATGTAATGGAATTTTAAGTAGCCACTAGACAGTCATGATATGAAGTGTTCGTTAAATGCTTGTAAGTTTCTTGGTCAAGTAACAGTTTTTTCTGCAATTTACTTACTGGCAGCAATCAGCGCCAAAAGTTGCCTATAATACAATCAGTTTCTTCTTTCTTTATTTTTATTAGTTAATTTCGTTTACTTGCATGTTTTTTCTCAAGGTTATCTGTATCTGTTCATTCATAGTATCACTAGCATATTAGCTGCACCCACCCAATCCAGCCTAATTTCAAATCATTCCAGTTGGAGTTAGTGCATTATTTCATGAGTTTAGATTTGTTGAGTTGAAACTTGAGCATGGTTTAGAAGAATGTGGGATGCTGATCATTTCAAGTGCTGGAGTTGAAACCTTGTGTTTGTTTTTAATCTCATGATTCTATGCATGTCAGAGATTCTTGAGATACATTTAGTATCGGATATATTTAGGGCAATCAAGTATCCAATTACATCCTATAAATAATCATATGATATTACTGAGGTAGAGTTCACCTCAGAAACCCAAGATATGCAATCCTTGTTGCGGCATTGAACTCTTAATTTCAAGTAGGTATCTTTTTAAAACACTCAAATGGAGTACAACACTTTCAGACTTTCAGTAAGCCTACAAACTAATGCAAATCTTCAACATCATAGGCTTGCAAGCAGAGATATATTAGAACCTTGACTTAAAGTCTGTAAAATCAATAGTTAAATAGCACTCCCAAACTAACTCTTAGTCGCTGAATATTTCTTTATGAACAAGACTTCAGAGAAAACTAAACAGAGTATGCCCTGTTAACAAGTACTTCCATTAATATATTTGAAGCGTTTACTTGCAAATCATATTGTTTTAGACATTGATTAATCTCTTGGCCAACTGTTTCGTACATTTCATTTTGCAGGATACACGATCAGGTTACTCAAACTAGACAATGAGCATATGTAAGACATTTCTTGAACTATCTATATATAATTTGATGACACATACATTTTGATTTTGATAACTTGACGCACAAGAATCTTTAATTTTTCTTAGTTGTAGAGGCAACTTGAAGGTTCTCAGCCCGCAAACCATTTCCAGTGTTGGTGGTTGCACATCCATAGATTTGAATTGTTCACAGTGCGAGATGTTGCTGGGTGTGACAATTGTAAGATTTTCTCACCATCTAGAGTCTCTTTTTTAATCCATTAACTGAGTTAAATCTTATATAGATCTTATATTAAACTGAGTTAAGATCTTCTCACCATCTAGAATCTCTTTTTTAATCCATGAACTGAGTTAAATCTTATATTAAAACTATACTACATCTTCAGGTTGAATCAGAAAATCCTGCAGAGGCAGGACGAAATATACTCTATTTGTAAGTATTTGAAACTGTGATAGCTCTGAAGAATACACCAAGTATATATTTAAGACCTTCTACCATGAATATTCTTTTTGTGGGTTCTGAATTTTGATTGAAAAATCTGATCGTAAGGACAACCTGCTGTACTGGAATGGTTCTACATATATATCTGCACGTCAGGCAATGGAACACCTACTAGCTTCTATTAATCCACCATGCATTTTGGCGTGTTTCAGTGAAAATCCTGCAATATGATTTCTAGTATTGGAGCTTTTTGGAGAATTTGGTTCGAGCAACTTTTGACAATTTTTCTGTTGGTTGGAAAATATTACAGTAAAATTCTTTTAGTAGAATTCTTTTAAGTAGACAGTCATGATATGCTTTGTAAAATAGAAATGATATTGCAGAGGCTCTGCCATTAACAGAAGGCATGGCTAGCTTTCTTCTGTCAGAAATAAAAAGACAATCTGTATTCACATTACGGAATTCTTCATAAACCAGGTCCTAATGAAGCATTCAATATTTTTACCCTTAAAGTAAATAATCAATTCATTGTAATTCGCGATTTTTATTTACCTTTTGTAATATCCATGTAGCCAGGCAAAAACACACACGGCATATATATTTCTTGGAAAATATTTGCTTGTTACGGAAAGCATTAAAATAGAGAGATTGAAATTGAAATGTAGAAGTTATGGAAAGCAGCAACCTTCAGGATTAATGATTAAAATATATATAGATGTTACTAATCTTCTACTAAAAATATCCAAAGGAAAAAAATGCATGCCAAATCATTGTGCTTGTTAATCATAGAAATTAATTTGAAGGAGAAAATTAAAGAGAAGCAACTGAGTCTATGTTTTGTCTGAGCATCAATAAGTAATTAAGTCTGGACATAATAATTTATTACAGAAGATAATGAAGATTGCAAAAGCTATAATGACAGTATGTGATCAATCAATTTCTCTAGGGATTGATAAGAAGAACCCCCTTGCCTTAGACAAACATTCACTTTCTCCTTCAAGGACATAATCCTCTCTCTCATTTCCAGGCCCTCGGATTCGACCATTACTCTTTTGATGGCTCTTTCAATCTCCATTCTCTGAAATTTCCCCTCTAAGTGCAACCCAACCCTCCAAACATGACTAACATATCTTGCATTCACCGTTTGATCATCTAAAAAAGGCTGGCAAATCATAGGGACTCCTTCACATATGCTCTCTAATGTTGAGTTCCAACCACTGTGGGTCCAAAACCCTCCAACGGCAGGATGAGCTAACACTTCTTGTTGAGGAGCCCATTTGACTATGTATCCCCTTCCTTTCAGAATTTCTAGGAACCCTTTTGGCAATGGTTCCAGCCATTCTGCTCCGCGGACTAATCCTGGGCGAACCACCCACAGAAATGGCACCCTACTATTTGCTAGTCCCCAAACTATCTCCAAAAATTGGGTCTCGTTTATAGCAGCAACACTACCAAAGCTTACATAAATTACAGATTTAGGTGCTTGTTTGTCTAACCAAAGAATGGAGCTTTGATCTTGTGATAGTAAGCTACTTGAAGAAGCTGGAAAGTACTTGCAAATTGGGCCTATTGGGAACGATTGGATGGGAAAATACTGCTTGTGTATTGTGGTCAGTTCAAGTTGCTCAAGTTCTTGAAAAGAGTTACATATCATTCCTAAAGAAGCCTTTATCTGACTAACCATGGCTGATATCCATTCATAATTCTTTTCCGGATAACGTGTTTCTAGATTTGGAATGTCTTTGACTCTTAGCGGTGGAAATTCTGTCACAGGTGCTTCTGATTTCGGATCTGAGGGGAAGAACAAATGATAAATGAGAAAAATAACATTTTAAATTTATTAAAATGAAATAATATATAAAATTTAATGAGTCCTTATTATTCAAAAGATAATTCATTCTAAAACTTTTCATAATCTTTTATCATTTGAATTCAATTCCATTCATTTATGTATATTGCAGAGGGACTGCAAATTTTTAGCGCACCTTGTATAGGAAGGTAACCCTTTTCCCGAAAAATCGGATAGGCAGCCAAAGCAAGAAAGCCAGCGACACCATGAGTCAGTAACACGATCGTTGGAAGCTTAAATTTGGAAGCAACATCATGAACAAAATACCAGAGCGAATCTGTAATTAAGCAGGAGAAAGAATCCTCCTGAGATTTTAACATCAACTTAGCCAAGCAATCCTGAAGTGGCACCATGCACTTGGCATTCAGGGCTGTAAAAAAAACTATGCCATCCTCATCGGAGGCTTCACTCTCAGAGATGCCATCAGAGATTGAATGAAACTCAAAATGGGGATAGTTACTTGAGTTTGGAGAGTTAAGTTGGTGTGAATTATGGTGATCGAAAATCCTTTGCTATAGAGAATGCTTGAAAGCTGAAGCATTGGGTTCATGTGGCCTTCGAATGGCATAGGGAAAAGTATCACTCGCCTTCCATTTCTTGGTGCCCTACAGGATTCTTGTAATTGGATCTCCATTTGATCTCCTCCTGCTGATTGCTTCTATGGATTCTTATATCTATGGGATAATACTCCACTTTTTTTAATTAATATTTTAATATACCACTAACTTAATGGATTGACAATTTCAACCTCCAACGAATAAATATAAAATATCGTCTTGGATTAGGTGCTGTGGAGGATTAGTTATTGGATAATTATTCAAGGAAAATGATGTGGATATAAAATGTTAACCAAATAATTTCCAAAATTACATAATTTTGGTTTTTTTTTATAAATATAATTGAATTTTAAACATACATTAACTATTAAAATATGTGTGATAAAAAATTATGAAAAGATTAATACAAATCAATTCAATTTGTATCCAAATTCATAAATGTCATCTCACCTAAAAAAAGTAGTGGTTGAGAGGAGAAAATCTTTGGTACAACGGATGTACCACGTCATCCATGCAACAAGCCAATCATTCATTACCACGCGTGCTAAAAAATTAAAAAACAACTAAAATAGGTATTAATTATATATGTCATTTTCTAATTCGTTGGTGGTACCACGTCACTCGTACCTCTGTTACATCAAAGAATTACTCGGTTGAGAGGGGGAAGTGTCTTATATGTCATTTCTCAAAAAAATTCCAACGATTAGTATTTAATAAATAATAAAAATACCTTTAAATTTATAAATTAAATCCTTAAAAATTATAAAATCTCACATCAAAAAATCTTCTGACTTCGCACCTCTTGAGAAACAATTTAAAATACAGAGTTATCTCTTATATATTTGTTTGTTTGCGTGTTTCATGTGGAAAATTGGTATATCGTGGTTGATGATGAATCAATTATATATTTACTACGTAGGACAAATAAAAAGATTGGAAGGACGAAATTTCAACTAACAAGAGAAACTGCTGACATGTACAATCCCACCAAATTTATAGAAAATTCTTTATGGAAAAGGACACCTTCAATTATGTTTAAATTTATCTAGATTCTAATAGATATAAACTGACAAGGCCAATAGTTGTAGGGGTAGTCATTTGGGTCATGATTTGTTTATTTGTTCAATTCAATTCGCTTTAAAGTAAATATGGGTTTGAAAAAATAGATTTGTTTAATAGATGAGTCAATTCGATTCGATTCGTTTATTAAACGATTCGAATCCGAATTTAAGCTTGTCAATTCATTTATTTGTTTGGAATTCATTTATTAAACGAATCATAAATGAATAGAATCCGAATCGAATTCGTTTAATATCCGTTTAATTAAATTACAAATTAACCATTATAATTTATGAACTAAAGTGTTAAGAATAATGATATTTTAATAATTACTTGTAACCTAAAAAATTAACTATGTAAAGAAAAATTATAAACTTAAACTTAACCTAAAATTCTCTCAAATCTCACTCACCCACTCACCTCCTCTCTTCTCCCCACTCAAGCAGAAGCTTGTCCCGACCGACCGAGTCAACTCCAAAACCCTAGCTGAGTCGCTCTAGATCTCCATTGACCAAGTGCGGCTTGAGAGATCTGATATTGTTCTTGTATATACAGTCGTATAAGAGGTTGTCGAGGACGCACAAGGACTTCGCTGTCATTGATGATGTGTGGCCGTCCACTTCTGCCTTTGATGGGTACTTATCGGCGTTGTCGGCGTTTCAGGTTAGTGTATTTTCTTTTCGAGTTTAATTGTGCAATGTATAATATTTCTTGGAATAAGTGGGACATTTTTATTGAATCGCTATCGATTTCTTAGATTCTCAAATGAGATTATACTCGTAGAAATTTTACTTGTAAGTGTAACATAAGTTGGAGACCACCTCTAAATTAAAGAAATGTGGATAAGAATCCTACATATGTGAGCAAAAGCTTGCTATCTATCCAGATTTCAAATCAATTCTCCTTACAATCTTGACTTGCATAATCACTACTGAACTGTACAAATCACTAAGGGCATGCTTTTTATGCAATATATTTCAATGTCAATGTATTTTTCTCCCAATGCACTTACTGATTCTGTTGGAGCAAATAAATGGCAGATCTTGGTACCACTGTTGCACCAAAGATTTTCTCGTGATTTTGAGGCAATGC
>SKCR01041636.1:0-67644 GCA_019454045.1 Zanthoxylum bungeanum
TGACGAAGGTTTGCCCACAACCAGGACTCCCCACTCAAGGGTTCAAGCGACCAAGTGAGTGCACCTTTTTTATACCTTACGATACGTGCCAACGAGTTACGGCGTGTGACTAACTGTCGAATGGATTTCCCGTTGTAGATTCCCCAGAGGGAGGGTGGAGCGAGGCTCTCTTAAGTACCCAAGCCTCTTAGGCTCTTATCGCTTGGTGTCAGGAATAAACAACGAGTCCTCCAAACTAGTTTGTCACAACGAGCTACAAGTAATGATTTATCTAGGTGCCTTCACAGCTTTTTCCCGAAGGGTAGTGAGTGAAGGAAGACACCCAACCATCACCTAGCTTCAACAAAGCCTTTGATTAACCCCCTCAACCCACTATAGAAATGGTCAACTAATGCACAAATTATACACATCACAAGACATGATTTCGAGGCCGATTCTCTAGATCCCCAGTGGAGTCGCCAGACTGTAGACAACAGAAACTGGGCGACGCTGTTCTAGGCTCGCGGCCTAGTTGGGAGTACGAAATAACATGGAGTCGCCACCCGGTGTGAACCGAGACAAAGATTTAAGGCCGCACTCACCCCTCGCAAGGGAAGACCTCAAACCGTTGGGTTCGGAATTGTCCCTTACTTATGTCACTTGTGATGATATGATTTGTGCAATGAATCAACCAAGTCTACTCAATAATCATGCTAAGGATACTTAGATCTAATCATGCTTTCATCCAAAAATAACTCCACGCAATGTAACACAACGAGCATATTGAGCCATTAAATCAACATGTATAAATCATTATCCTAACACATCATAAACTAATAATATGCATAAGGAACAACCTAAATATGTTTTAACAAATAAATAACAAACTAAATCATACCATGCTTTAAATAATAAACGAATAACCTAAAGACTATAACATGCTCAAATACAAATTTGGATGAGACGAGATACGTGTATCTTAAGTGGTACGTGGCATTGTATCCCGAGTGCAGACCATACTACCGTCCATTCGGAATCGGCTATGAAATTTATGTCCGGGTTTCCATCCGATATACCACGAAAGGGAACACATATCCCGCTCATCCAACAATCACATCATGCCTCAAACGACTCTCATGCAATTATATATCAAAATAAATAAAACAAAAATAAAGAAGATAAGTAAAAAGGGTGCCCTCAGGTCTAACCTCTTTTGTCGTCTCAAGAAAGGGCATTACACGTCCGTTGGAAGGGAGATTGATCCGATGCTTTTCCGATTTGTCTACTCAACGTCTTTCCTCGCTGCTTTGATGCTCGGGCTGCTGTTTCAAGTCCGTTTCGCTGCCGTTTCGCTGCTACGTTTCAGGTCACTGTTTTGGTGATTTAGTGGACTGTTTTGGGCGATTTGGAGGGCTTATGGGTTGCGGTTTCCTAAGATATTCTAGGGGAACTCTATGCAGATTTTTAGGATGGTGTCTAGGTGATTTTAGGACTTTTTTGTGGGCTATGGACGCAACAAAAACTGACCAGAACAGAAGGTGAACTGCGGCAGTTCACAGGTGCAGTGGGGGCGTTTTTGGCTACTTGGGCGCTGAATTGGGGCTGTGATGGGGGGTATTTTGTGCGACTTGGGGCTGTATTTGAGGCTTATTTTAAGGTGTTTTAGGGCTGTGAATGGTGGCTGGAACTCGGCAATGGAAGGCTGTGTTTCAGGCTTGGGCGTGAGAGGGGATTGGTGAAGAAGAGGAGATGCGGCAATGGAGGTGTCTTGGTTTGGTGTGCGGCAATGGAGGCTTTAAGGAGGGCTTTGGGCGTGTGATGGAGGCTTCACAAAGTCTTGGACGTGCTTGAGAGAGGGATATGTGCTAGGGTTTGAATGGGTGGTGAAGGCTTCTTTTTATAGGAAAAGGAGAGGAGACTTTCCTTATCCGACTAGGAATAGGATTTCTATTGATAGTGACATTTATTCTAATTGGTATCTCATAAGGAATAGATCTCCTAATTTAGGATTGTGATTGGATTTGATTAGGAAAGGGATTTGATTTGATTTCTTCTAATTAGGAAAGGATTTGTCTTGATTTTAGCATGTGATAAATGTGTATCTACCAAAATAAAAAGCAATGGGCGTGAGGATAAGCTATATGGGCGTGGGCTTTGGTATTTGGGTAAGCTTAGGTATTTTGGGTTGGTTTGGGTTTGGTAAGTGGTCTATGGGGTTTTGGGCCTAAGATAAGCTTTGAAACGGAAGTCTCAACAAGCAACCAAAGCTAAACAACGAGGTTAAATCCAACAAAAATTCCATTTTCCAACTTTACCCTTCCAAAGTCCGTTTCCCGCGACTTTCATGACTAAAGAGGTAGTTGCCTCCATACGAGACTCATCATTGGGCTAATGTGTAAAAATGCAATGCCTACAATGGCTATACTGAATGAGAAAAAGCCAGAGTTTGCAATAGGGCAAGAAGCGCAAGGCGCATCTTCCTTCGACATCCCAGAAGGCCAAGGCTTGGCCAAAGGCTTCTGGGGTTTGGAAAATGGGCAAAGGCAAAATCATTATAATCTTCTGGGAAGACATAGGACATATCCCAAAATGTCTGCCTAAATTGTGGCAAACAGGGTCACTGGAAGTGTGACTGCCGTATGGACAAGGCAGACATGAAGGAATTGAAGACGGGCAAGGCTCCGGCTTCAAATATGTTTGTCATTAACATGTTCACTACTAGTATTAAAATTGGATTTTAGATACTGAGTGTGGTACATAAATATGTACTGATGTGCAGTATCTGCTAATGAGCAGGATACTGACTTCAATTGAGATCTATCTGCGAATTGAAAATGGGACAAGAGTCGCTGTTTTAACCGTAGATACCTAAGTTTAGGAACTACCTTTCGGGTGTGTACTTAAATAAGGAAACTGTTACAATGTAACTAGTTTGACTAGAAATATTATCTCTATATCTGGGTTTAACCCGTTGCGGGTATACCTTTATATTCTAGAACACTAAAGTGTTTTATTTAATAAAGATGATATTGAGATAAACACATTAGATGTAAATAACAGTATTTATATTTTGAATATAAATGAATCTCGAACATATGACATGACAAACAAATAGCTCAAACTGAATTAATCAGTTGAGACTTATTTGTGGCATTGTTGTCTGGGACACAATTAACAAGACTCGTATATCTACACTTTCGGAGAGTGGATACTATGACGGATTTGATTCTATTCAAATGATGTCTACGAATCTAGTTTATTAGGCAAAGTGCCTGAAATACTTTTTACTTGGTAAAAGTGCAAATGCCGCTGATCTGTTATCCCTCGTTCATAGTGACATAAGTGGGCCCATATCTAGCTAGGCTAGAGGTGGATATGAACACTTCGTAACCTTTACGGATGTGGCATCACGTTATGGTTATGTGTTTCTTATGAAACACGAAACGAAAACTTTTGATGAAATCAAAGAGTTTGGACACGAAGTAGACAAACAGATCGGCTCTAAAGTATTAAAACGTCACGGTTAGACCATGATGGAAAATACTTAAGCAATAATTTTCTCATATACGAAAGAGTATAGTATTCTTTCAATGAGGACTCCTCCCGGAACACGTCAATTTGACGGTGTGTCCAATGAGAGAAACCGAATTTTGTTGGACATGATAAGGTTAATCATGAGTCGCTTTGAGGTATCATTTCCTTCAAGGGATACGCATTAACAGTGCAAAACGTATTTTGAATAAAGTTCCATAAAATCTATTTGACAGACATCATATTAGATATGAACAGGAAAGAAATCGGGTTTCTCATTCCCGATGATTTGGGAATGCTAGGCATATGTTTGGATGATACCAAACTAGAACCCAAATTGGATAAGTGCATAATTTGTGGGTTATCCTAGGGTAACCAAAGTATAGTACTTATACAACTCAAAAAAGAACAATTTAATTGTTGCTCACCATGCGGTTTTCCTAAGAGGAATACCGATATGCAGTGGTAAGTGAGAGGAAAGTAAAACTAGATGAAAATCGGAGTAATACTATTCCAGGCACCGATTCCATAATGGAACACAAATAGTTCATCAATGATGAAACTATACCAGTAATCTTCGAATACACAAGAACCGCGATAGTCGGAGAGAGTCAGAAAACAACCTGGGAGGTATGGGTTTCTGATGTCACATCATAAAGTTGTCAATCTTATTGAGGAATACGAACTGACTAAGTATGAGGAAGTGATACAAGGTATCGACTCCCTATTATGGCAAAGTGCCATGATGTCCGAAATGGATTCCATGTATACCAACTCAGTTTGGATACTGGTTGATGTACCGGAAGGCATTGTGCCTATTGGTACTATATAAGTCTTCAAGGAAGACATATATGGAAGGCAACATACCAACGTACTAAGTTGGGCTTGTAGCGAAAAGGTATCGTTATCAACATTGTGTCGATTACGACGAAACTTTTTACCTGTTGCCATGGATAAATCCATTTGGATAATGATTGCTGATGTTGCATGTTTCATTTATGAAATATGGCAGCTGAACGTCAAAACCGATTTCCTTAACGGAAACATTTTGGTGGATATTTACAACATCATGACGGTTTTGTCATACCAAAATGAGCAAACAAGGTTTGCAAATTAATTCGATCCATTTATGGATTGAAGCAAGCATTGCGTTCTTAGAACTATCGTTTTGATGTAATCATAATGGTATATGATTTAATTAAAACGAAAATGATTCTTGTGTATATAAGGAGGTTAGTGGGAGCGCACTGACAATGAATGTCCTAAGTAATGATGACATGTCATTTCCTGGAAATGATATTCCCATAATACAATCGGTGAAAGCTTGGCTTTCAAGAAAATTCTCCGTAGAATTCTTGGGAGAAACAATCTACTGGGATAGATCTAAAGGTTGTTGGCACTCTCCGAGAACTCGTACATTAAAATAAATGTACGCGACCTGGTGTCTCATATGCTTTGAGCATATGGAGTCATAATCGGGCCAATCCAAGTGATAGTCACTGGATTGATTTTAAGAACATCCTTTAGTATCTTAGATGACTTAAGGATGCTTTCTTAATGTATGGAGAATGAGAACTTGAAGGACTGGGTTCACTGATGCAAGTTTCCTAACCGATATAAACGACTATAAGTCGTAATAAAGGTACTATAAAGTTTGAATAACGGAACAGTGAGCTGGAAATCTTCCAAGCAAGATACTGTTACCGAATAAACAACAAAAGCGGAATATTGCTGCAGCTGAGACAGCAATAGAAGCCTTTTGGATTGATAATAATCCTAATTAGATTAGGAGTAGTTCTGTTAGCAGCTGAGCTAGGCTACATCACAGGCAAAAGAATTAATGGTCTCATCAACGATCCAGATATATACTTCAAATATTCATCTGATTCGTTTGGATCATACATCGTGGCGATGTGATGATCGAATAAATTGCATGAGATGATAACACCACAAATCCGCTGACGAAAGCATTTTCTCAGCAGAAATTTGAGCGAACCGTACATAGTTCGGGTGTAGGACACTTGAGTGATTGGTTATAGGCCAAGTGGGAGATTGTTGGACAATTATGACCCATAGCATCACTATTTGTACAGATCATGGGTTGTTGTACAAATTAACTATGTGACAAGGAAATTCCCCTTTTATCATTTGTAATTGGATTACCTAGATATATAAATGATAAAAGGTCCTTATGATTAGTTCCGGATTGGGATGATATGAGACAGTATCAATCCACGAAGGTTTAATCATTAAATATCCCTATTCGGAGTATTATCGAGATTGGATATCGATAATGCGTAAAAGACTAGTATTACACTTGTGCGCGTTGTGGGAGCATAACGGTATAGTTCTCATATATTTGGGTATAGGATACTCATGCAAGTGTAATATGAGGTTGTGTTTACCGATGGTACGGAAATAGCTTCTCTCTGGATAGACCCCTCGGAATTCCATTGGTAGTATGACTATGTGTCTATGGAAGTCCGAATCACGGTAGGTGTATTTGGTCTTAACCTGAGATTTTCACCGCTAATACTTGCGACAATCAATATACTTTGGTTTTGGTCGTCCAGGGTTTTAACAGGTTCTGTGTACACCTCTTCTAGGTATATTGAGAATCGTAGTGTATTGGGTGTGATGTCAAGATGGAAGTATCACTCCAGTCATAGTGGAGATGATGATCACGTAGGATACGGAACTGGTGCTCTTTTATGCTGCAGCTATCGGGATAATATGACTAGGTCATGATTATCCGATTATAGAGACTAGTTACCAGAGATCCGATATGTTCTTCGTATGAGGCAGACACAATTCCAGCCCCTGGCCTTGCACATGACATTCGATGCTGGATCGTAAAACGCAATACTACGTATACTACGCCTGATAAAGATCATATATATTCCTTTAAGAATATTTCTGGAGAATTGGGTAGGCACGGTGCTTTGCTAGAAGCCAACCATGTCTTGTAAATCGGTAAAAATGTAGTACTAGGTACGTACGTGTTCGGATAGTCCGACGACCGGATTTACTGCCAACATATCCGGGGATCTCATGGGTCGCTTCCCGAAGATTCACCGATGACGTATGACTTGCACTTTATTAATCTGGGATTAATTAATAGAGAGAGAAAATTAATCTAGGATTAATTACGGAGATATTTTATCTTTGATAAAATATTATTTAAAGAGAGAACGATTAATTTGGAATTAATCGATCAAATAATACATTCGATATATTATACGAAATTGGATTTCGACGCGGAATTAAAATTGGATATTAATTCGGGTGAATAAGTTAATTTAGAATTAATTTGTTAGCGAAGTGAAAAGTAATTTTTCTAGGCATAATTATTTAATTAAATTTGATTTAATTACGTCACAACGGAAAATTCGTTAATTCGGAATTAGCGAACCCGAGCCCAGGAGTGTTTGCGGGCCCACTCACATTTCGAATTCAAGTGCGGCCCACAAGTCACATCACGTGTCACATCACTTTTCATTCATATGATGGATGTCTTGTCACTTTGAGTGATTGACAACCAGTCACTATTCATTACTGATGTGAGTTGTTGAGGCATTAATTGTCATTTTGGCTCCAAAAATTGGTTGACCTTTTTGAAAGGCATATACCAAATTTTGGAAATGGATTTTGGTAATTGTTTTAGAAACACAAAAACCAACACAACAACTCATCTCTTCTCTCTCCATTCTCTCCCAATTCGGCCAAGGGCCAACTTTTTCCTCTCCAAAAATTCTGCCATTGCCGAGAGCATGTAGAAGCTTTAGGAAATTTTGTGGCAAAATTTCAAGAGTGCTAGCACACTTTAGGAGTTATCCAAAGGTGATAGGGAAACCCACCCATGGGCATGGAATGCACACTTAAAGCTTGGAGCTTGAAGAACACAAATGAAGCATAAAGTTGGACATAGCCGAGAGCTTCCAAGGAGGAGCAAAAAGTTTTGTGTTTGACGTATCGCAAATCTGATCATTGTAAGTATGATTCCGCCATACTTCCTTATCAGTATTCACATACTTTTTTCAATGGTTAAATTGATCTTGGGACTAACCTAGAAACCCAACACTCGGAGAGTGCCCATAACTTTTAGATATATCCCAATAGATCCTTATTCCTAGAATAAAGGTTGCCTCTCCCAACTTTTTATGGAGAATTTTAATGAAAGCCAAGCTCTCACCGATTGTTGTATGGGAATGTCATTGCTAACAAGCAATACATCATCATTGTATAGGACAATCATTGTCAGTGCGATCCCACTAACCTTCTCATATACACAAGAATCATATTTGTTTTTGAATGAAACTATATTGTAATATAATCTTATCAAAGCGTTGGTTCCAAGAACGCGATGCTTGCTTCAATCCATAAATGGATCGATTTAACTTGCAAACCTTGTTTGCGGGTTTTGGTACGACAAAATCGTCAGGGTGTTGCATATAAACATCCTTCAAAAGGTTTCTGTTAAGGAAAGCGGTTTTGACGTCCATCTACCATATTTCATAATCGAAATATGCAGCAATAGCAAGCATTATTCGAATGGATTTAATCATGGCAACGGGGTAAAAGGTTTCGTCGTAATTGACACCATATTGATGATGATACCCTTTCACTACAAGCCTAGCTTTGTACATTTCTATACTTCCATCCATGTTTGTCTTCACCATGAAGACTCATTTGCTACCAATAGGCATAATGCCTTCTGGTACATCAACCAGTATCCAAACTTGGTTGGTATACATGGAATCCATTTCGGACTTCATGGCACCTTGCCATAAAATGGAGTCGATACCTTGTATCACTTCCTCATACGTAGCCGGTTCGTCTTCCTCAATAAGATTGATATCTACATGAGGTGAGATCAGAAACCCATACCTCTAAGGTTGTTTTCTGACTCTCTTCGACCTATGTGGTTCTTTTGTATTAGAAGATTGTGGAACAGTCTCATCCCTGATGAACTGTTTGTGTTCCGTTAGGGGTCGGTGCCAGGAACAGTATTACTCTGATTTTCATCGAGTTTTACTTTCCTCCCACTTACCACTGCATTTATGAATTCCTCTAAGGAAAACGTATGGAGAGCAACAAATATTTTGTTCTCTTATGGGTTATGGAAACAATATCCTTTGGTTTCCCTATGATAACAAATGACAAATAGGCACTTATCCGATTTGGGTTCTAGTTTGGTACCATCTAAACTTTTAATATATGCCCAGCATCTCCAAATCTTCAGGAATGAGAAACTCGGTTTCTTTTCTGTCCATATTTCATATAGAGTCTGTCCAACAGATTTTGACGGAACCTTATTCAAAATAAGTATTGCACTGTTTAATATGTATCCCTATAAGGAAATTGGTAGCTCAATGCAACTCATCATTGACCTTACCATGTCCCACAAAGTTCGGTTACTCCGTTCGGACCACCATTCAATTGAGGTGTCCGGGAGGAGTCCACTGTGAAAGAATACCATACTCTTTCAAGTAATCGAGAAACTCATTGCTCAAGTATTTTCCAGCATGGTCCAACCGTGATGTTTTAATACTCTTGTTGGTCTGTTTTTCTACTTCGTGTCGAAACTCTTTGAATTTATCAAAAGTTTCTGATTTGTGTTTCATAAGATACACATAACCATAACGTGATGCAACATCCATAAAGGTTACGAAGTATTCATATCCATCTCTAGCCTGGCTAGACATGGGCCCATATACGTCACCATGAACGAGGGCTAACAGCTCGGTGGCACGCACATCTTTACCGCTAAAAGGCGTTTTAGGCACTTTGCCTAATATACAAGAATCGCAGACGTCATATGAATTAGGATCAAATTCGTCCAAGTATCCACTCTTCCAAAGAGTGGATATACGAGTCTTGTCAATGTGTCACAGACATCAATGCCAAAGATAAGTCTCATCCGTGTTACTTAGTTTGAGCATTTGTTTGTCATGTTATATGTTTGAGATTCATTTATATTCAAAATATAAAGACTTATTAACATTTGTTGTACATATCAAAATGTTATCTTTATATACAACACACCTAGTGTTCTAGAATTCAAAGGTACACTCACAACGGGTTTAACAAAATGCATAGATGGTGTTCCTTAGTCAAACTAGGTAAAAAATAACAGTCACCTAATGTAATTACACGCCCCAAAGGCAGATACAAAACATAGCTCCCAACGGCCAAAACAGTGACTATTGTTCCGTTTCTGACTCGTAGGTCGATCTCGCATGAAGCCAGTATCCTGCTAATCAGCAGATCCTGCACACCAGTACATATGTGAGTACCACATCCAGAATCAAAAATCCAATTTTTAAAACTAGTAGTGGACATGTTTATAACAAACATACCTGAAGCCAAGCCTTGCCCGTCTTCACTTCCTCCAACTTCACCTTGTACTCACGGCAGTCACGCTTCCAGTGACCCCGTTTGCCACAATGTAGGGAGACGTCTTGGGATATGTCCTTAATCTTCCTAGAGGACTATGATGATTTAGCCTTGCCCTTTTTCTTCCTTTTCTTCACACCCCCAGAAGCCTTCGGCCAAGCCTTGGCCATCTGGGATGTAGAAGTAAGGTGCGCCTCGTGCTTCTTGCCCTTTAGAAGCTCTGGCTCAGCTTCTTTCAGCATCGCCATTAACTCTCCAAGAGTTTCTCTTGGTTCATCATATTATAGTTTATGATGAACTCGCCCCAGCAGTCGGGCAAAGACTGTAAGATCAAATCTATAGAAGTCTCGACCTCGAAGGTTATTCCCAGCTGACCTAGCTGTTCGATGTCAGCAATCATTTACGACATATAGTGTTTGATAGACGTACCCTCTGACATACGCGAGCGAAAAAGCTTCTTGTGCAATTCGTGCTTCTGAGATCTAAGATTAGATCTGTGATCCTTCAATTCAATCATCATACTATAAGGATCCAATCCTTTCTTTTGACGATGAAATTGAGGAGTCATTGCGGCTAGCATTACAGATTTAGTCCTTAATAGTGAGGCACATGTCCGATGATGAAATTGTTTGCTTCAGGGTGAAACCTTAGAAACGATAAGTGCGAGATGTACTCTCATCCAATATTTTGAGTAGTTGATCTTGACTATACTCGCGAGCACTTAATTAGAGGATCTTAGTAGTGGAAACTTGAGTAGTCGGCGAGATGACTAGTTGAAAAGATGGCGGATCGGTGAATGACCGTTTGCCTAGATGTCCATCCTGGTTTACTTATGTTACGATATATGATATGGTTGGAAACGAAGAAAAAGTCTTTGAAAAGAAAAAAAGAAAAAATAGACCACCTATAACCGATAAGCGTGAAGCTACCCATGGGCGTGTATTAGGACCACCATAAGGAGAAATGCTACCCTAAAGGATAGGTGCGTCTGAAAAAAAGAAAGAAAAAAAAAAGAAAAAAAGAAAAGAAAAAGAAAAAGAAAGTTCAAAAGAAAAGAAAGAAAAGAAAGAGACGAAAGAAAGAAGAAGAAAACCATATCATGTTGAGTACGAAGAAGTAATCACAGAGTATGATCAAGGCATCTAGGTTGGTTTAGACCCACCGATCAGTTCTCCAAGACAAAATCATCGAGTTGGCTTTACTTAAGGATTAAGCTGCTGCGACAGAGCCTTGGCACACACACACTAGGAGTCAAGTTCAGATCACGCACTCAAACGGTCGGATTTGAGTATATTAAGTACTTTGAAGGTTCTTTGGTTTCGACGCGAAGCATCCGTTTAGGACGAAAATATGTTAGCTATCAGGACTATCTCGTGAGAGGCAATACAGCATGTTGATATGCGACATCACATCAGAATCAATCATGAAAATGGAGCATGGGGCGAGGCCCACATCAGTGTCAGTCTGGGGCGAGGCCCATATCAGTGTCAGTCTGAGCAATCACCAAGAGAGAACCGACAGAAAGGAATTATGAGTAGGCCCAAGGGGCGATCAAAGACTTTTGCAGGCAAATGGCACCAATGAGTACAAGGAAAGCCTAACCCATCGGTATAGGAAATACATTCATGCATACATGCATACACGTCACATGCACACAATTTGTGTCTTGTTTTGTTCGCAGGGTTTGAAGAAAAGCGGCAAAGACAAACAGTTAGGGAATAAAGCCCACAATAAAACAGTTCGGGAACAAAGCCCAAAATCAATTCAGTTCGGGAACAAAGCCCACAATCAACAGTTCAGGAACAAAGGCCAGGGAATAAAGCCCACATTCAGTACAGCTCGGGAACAAATCCCACAGCCAACACGGTTCGGGAACAAAGTCCAGGGAATAAAGCCCACTCTCTACACAGCTCGGGAACAAAGCCCAGGGGAATAAAGCCCTATCTTAACACAGTTCGGGAATAAAGCCCAGGGGAATAAAGCCCACTTTCAACACAGCTCGGAAACAAAGAAAATGGGAATAAAGCCCTATCTTAACACAGTTCAGGAACAAAGCCCAGGGGAATAAAGCCATATCTTAAGACAGTTCGGGAACAAAGCCCAGGGGAGTAAAGCCCTATCTTAAACACAGTTTGGGAACCAAAGGCCAGATGAATAAAGCCCTATCTAATACAGTTCGGGAACAATGTTGGTTATTATCTAGGTCCTAAGATCAAACAAGACATGAAAACAATATGTGAACACACCAACGGAGATAGTGAATACTCACATCGATCGGTTGAGTCGATTTGGAGACGAATGAAGCCCAAAAACCTCACTGCCATCCACGCCCACTGCAGCAGTCCACTGCCTCAATATTTCAGTTTTGAGCTGAGAAAACGGAGCTCCAAGCTTCGTCAAACGGATCCCGGCTCATGGGTGAACCTCCCTACCACCTTCGCAAGACTCGTAAGTGTGCTAGCACTTGATTTCTCACCATGAAAAACCACTCTTGGCTTCCCTATTGCTCACGCCATTTTGGCTTCCAAAAACCAGTGAGTATTTCTCACTTTGGGCGTGAGAGAGGAAGAGAAAGAAATGGAGAGAAAAGAAATGTGTATTAGTTAATTGCATTGAATTTCAGTGTATCTTATACACTTTTGTGAATTTCAAATGAATTTCATTTGATTTTGCTTTTAAAAAGTCAACATAAAAAGCCATCATTACACACATCTTGTCCATCACTATTCACATCACCTTATTAAGTGACATGTTGTCAAGTCACATCACTCAAAGTGACAAGTGATTTGACGCTTGATGCGACTGATTGATTTGACGCTTGATGCGACTTGCGTTGCCGCACTCGAATTCGAAATACGAATGCGCTCGCAATCACACTCGGGCTCGGGTTCGTTAATTCCAAATTAACGATTTTTCCGTCGCGTCGTAATTAAATGATTACGCCTAGCGAATTCACTATTCACGTCGCTAACGAATTAATTCTAAATTAATTCGTTCGCCCGAATTAAAATCTAATTTTAATTCCGCGTCGAAATCTAATTTCATTTAATATATCGAATATATTAATTTACCGATTAATTCCAAATTAATCGTTATCTCTCTCTAGACGATATTTTATCCTAGATAAAATATCTCCTTTATTAATCCTAGATTAATTCTCTCTCTCTTCTATATAATCCCAGATTATTCAAGAGTGCGAGTTGTGCGTCATCGGTGGATTATCGGGGGAAGCGACCCATGAGATCCCCGGATAAGTTGGCAGTAAATACGGTCGTCGGAGTATCCGAATCACGTACGTACCAAGTACTACGTTTTACCGATTTACGAGACAAGGTCGACTCCTAGCAAAGCACCAAGTCTACCCAATTCTCCGGACATATCCATTTAAGAATATTAAGATCTGTATCAAGCGTAGTATACGATTGTATTGTGCGTATCGGCCCAGTATCGGATAGTCACGTGCTATGGCTGGGGCTGGATAAGTGTCTACCCCGTCCGAAGCACATATCGGATGTCTGGTAACATAGTCTCTATAATCGGATATTCATGACCTGGTCACAATATCCCGATTGGTGCGCAACACTCAAGAGCACTAGTACCGTATCCTGCGTGACATCATCTCCACTATGACTGAAGTGATACTTCCGTCTGACATCACACCCAATACACTACGACTCTCTGATAAACCCAGAAGTGGTGTACGCAGAACCGGTTAAAGCCTGTACCACCAAGACCAAAGTCTATCGATTATCGTAAGTATTAGCGATGTAAGTCTCAGGTTAAGACTATACACACCTACCTTGATTTCGGCCTCCCATAGAGACACATAGTCATAATACCAATGGGATTCCGAAGGGTCTATCCAGAGCGAAGCTGTTTCCCGTACCATCGGTGAAACACGACCTCCTATCGCACTTGCATAAGTATCCAATACTTATATATATGAGAACTATGCCGTTGTGCCCTCACAACGCACACAAGTGCAATACTAGCCTATTCCGCATTATCGATGTCCAGTCTCGATAATACTCCGGCTAGGGATATTTAATGATTAATCCTTCGGGGACTGATACTGTCTCATATCATTCTCAATCCAGGAACTAATCATAGGGACCTCTCTTCATTTATATATCTATGGTGATCTAATCACAAATGATGAGAGTGCAATTTCCTTGTCACATAGTTAATTTGCTACAACAACACAATGATCTGTGCAAATAGTGACGCTATGGGTCATTTTGTCCAACAATCTCCCACTTGGCACATAGCCAGTCACTCAAGTGTCCCACACCCGAACTATGTACGGTTCGCTCAAATTGCTGAGGAAAGGTTTTCGTCAGCGGATTTGTTTGATTATCGTCTGACGCGATTTATACGATCATCACATCGCCACGATGTATGATCCGAACGAATCAGATGATATAGAAGTATATATCTGGATCGTCGATGAGACCTTTAATTCCTTAGCCTGTGCTGACGCCTAGCTCAGCTGCTAAAAGAACTATATCTAATCTAATTAGATTTATTTTCGATCCAAATGGCTTCTATTGCTGCCTCAGCTGCAGCAATAATCCGCATTTGTTGTTTATTCGGCAACAGTTATCTTGCTCGGAATTTCCAGCTCACTGTCCCGTATTCAAACTTTTTATAGTACCGTAGTATTTAATTGTTTGGAAACTTGCAGCAGTGATCCCAGTCACTTCAAGTTCTCCTTCTCCATAGTTTAAGACAACATCTTTAGTTCTCTCAGATACTAACAGATGTTCTTAATGTTCAATCCAGTGACTATCACTTGGATTGACCTGATCGTGACTCCATATGCTCGAAGCGTATGAGACACCCTATCAAGTACATTTTAAATGTACAATTTCCCAGAGAGTGTTAACAACTCCAAATCTATCCCAGTAGATCTTTATTCCTTGAATAAAGGTTGTTACTCCCCAGAATTCTACGGAGAATTTCTATTGAAAGAATATATGAAAGCCAAGCTTTCACCAATTGCTATATGGGAATTTAACTGTCAGTGCGCTCTCCCACTAACCTCCTTATATACACAAGAATTATTTCGTTTTGAGTCAAATCATAAACCATTATGATTATTTCAAAACGACAGTTCCAAGAACCTTATGCTTGCTTCAATCCAAACATGGATCGAATAACCCGCAAACCTTGTTTGTCGGTTATACAAAATCGTCAGGATGTTTTAAACATCCTCCAAAAGGTTTCCTTTTCAGGAAACGATTTTGATCTGCAACTGACACATTTCATAAATGAAATATGCAGTTATCAACAAGCATCTTCAAAATGGATTTACCATGGCAACAGGTAAAAGGTTGAACCGTTATTAACACAATGTTGATAACGATACCTTTCCGTCAAAAGCCCAGCTTTGTACGTTGGTATGTTGCCTTCCATGTATGTCTTCCTTGAAGACGTTTAATGTACCAATAGGCACAATGCCTTGTGGTACAACAACTAGTATCCAAAATAGTTGTTATACATGGAATCCATTTCGGACTCATGGCACTTTGCCATAATAGGGAGTCGATACCTCGTATCACTTCCTCAAAACGTAGTCGGTGGATATACCTTCATAAGATTGACATCTTTATGAGGTTAGATCAGAAACCCATACCCTAGGTTGTTTTCTGACTCTATCCGATCTACTCATTCTTGTGTATTTGAAGATTAATGGTATAGATTCATCATAGATGAACTATTTGTGTTCCATTAAGGACTTCGTGCCTTGAACAGTATTACTCCGATTTTCATCGAGTATCACTATCCTCCCACTGACCACTGCATATCGGTATTCCTCTCAGGAAAAACCGCATGGTGAGCAACAATCACATTGTTCTCATGTGAGATTTACAAGTACTATACTTAAGGTTTCCCTTAGGATAACCTATATTGGCACTTATCCAATTTGGGTTCTTAGTTTGGTATCATCCAAACGTTATGCCTGGCATACCCAAATTATTAGGAATGAGAACCCCGTTTCTTCCTGTTCATATCCTATATGATATCTGTCAAACAGATTTATATGGAACCTTATTCTAAATAAGTTTTGCACTGTTAATACATATCCTATTGAAGGAAACAGTAGCTCAGAGCGACTCGTGATAAACCTTATCATGTCCAACAAAATTCGGTTTTAGTTCGGACACACCGTCTAACTGACGTGTCTCGGGAGGAGTCCTCATATGAAAGAATACCGTACTCTTTCATGTACGTATGAAACTTACTGCTTAAGTATTTTCCATTACGGTCTTACCGTGGCGGAATAATACTATAGCCGATCTGTTTATTTACTTCGTGTCGAAACTTCAAAAGTTTCCGATTGTGTTCTTCAAAAGAAACACATAACCATAACGTGATGCTACATCCGTTAAGGTCACGAAATATTCATGTTCACATCTAGTCTAGCTAGATATGGGCCCACTAACTTCACCATGAATAGGGCTAACAGATCGGTGGCCCTTTTACTATTACCAAGTAAATAGTATTTTAGGTACTTTACCTAATAAACTAGATTCGCAGACCTTATTTGAATAGTCAAATCAGTCCTAGTACCCACTCTTCAAAAGTGTGGATATACGAGTCTCGTTTAATTGTGTCCTAGACAACAATGCCACAAATAAGTCTCTATTGATCAAATCAATTTGAGCTATTTATTTGTCATTTTTATATGTTTGAGATTTTATTATATTCAAAATATAAATTCTGTTATTCACATCTAATGTGTTTATCTCAGTATCATCTTTATATAATAAAACACTTAGTGTTCTAGAATATAAAGGTTTATCCGCAATGGATAAAAACACTGATATAGAGATAATGTCTCTAGTCAAACTAGTTACATTATAACAGTTCCTAATTTAAGTACATACCCAAAGGGTAGTTCCTAAACTTAGGTATCTACGGTCGAAACAGCGACTTTCGTCCCGTTTCCGATTCGCAGAGAAATCTCGGCTTGAAGTCAGTATCCAGCTCATAGCGGATTCTGAACATCAATACATATATTTTATGTACCACACTAAGTATTTAAAATCCAATTTCAATACTAGTAGTGAACATAACTTTGACAAATATTTTTAAAGTTAGAGCCTCGCCCTTTCTTTAATTCCTTCGTGTCTTCCATATCCAAATGGTAGTCACTTTGGGATATGTCAATTATCTTTTCAATATTTCACAAACCTTTGGCCAAGCCTTGGGTTTCGGAATATCGAAACGATGTGCACCTTGTGCAACACGCCCAATTGCAAACTTTGACTTTTCACCTCTAGAATAGTCAAATCAATTCTCTAAGAATTATTAATTGCAATTTAATACTTTTAAATCTAAAGATAGATTTATGATAAGTATTATAATTAAGCACTAAAGTCATCATCACATAAATCTTCCAAAGATTTTATGCTCTACTTATTTGCTTAATTATGGCCTAGATATAACAAGTTATTTTATCCAATAAAGTAACCTATTATGAATCCCAAGAAAAATTAAATCATTTAAAACATTAATCCAAGGATTATATATTTTAATATTCAACTTTTCAATTCTTTCTTGATTTCAATAGTCCAACTATTTAATCAATTTAATAAGGTACTATTTATTATAATGATTACAATAATCCAATTATTTAATCAACTATAATTTTAATATTGATTACTATAATCTAATTTAAAATCAACTATCATTTTAATTCAATTATATTGATTACTATAATCCAATTATAAAATCAACTATATATTGAATGAGTTTGTATATAGTCCAACTATATATATTTTAAAACAACATAAAATATTAGTCCAACTAATACTTTTGATTAATATGACGAGTAAAATATATGAGCGCGTTTAGCGAGTATTCGAACGAATGTTGCAAATTCAATACTTGCCTCCCACTATTTTTCGTCGAGCCTCTAACCCTCTGTCGAGTACTCGGGAAACCGTGTTTCCTAGTGGGCTAGGATCCCGTTAAATATCACACAATCTTGACTTTGGCCAACAAATTGTATGATAATTAACTAGGTAGATCTCGAAGATCAATTGGATCTCATCCAACTCCTAGATCCAGTAGGTGGACATCCAAGTCCCAAACATATATCTTATATATGCCTATACATCGAATGTATACCCTAACCTTTTTCCTCTGAATCAACTAGGCCTTGGCTTTGGCACAACAAACCTAGTGATCCCAGTCAAGCGCGGACCCATTGACATGGAAGCTTCGTAATCAATGTCAATGGACAAGAAGTGGTCTTGACTTTGGCCAACAAACCACAACTTGGACACGACACCGATATGGAACAAAGCCTCGTGATTAAACACATCTTCGACGGACAAGGCTTGACTTTGGCCAACAACCCCTGCCAATCTCGGATCTTGAGTAAGAATCACTCAATGGAAGGAAAATAAACGCTTGATATTTAACGAGGGTTTTTCGCGTGCAAATTGGCTACCAATTTAATTATCTTTGTTAAGGTCTCATCATCATACACCCTTAAACATGCATTCTAAATACATAATAAAGCGAGTATGAAAATAAATAATAATGATATGCGGATGGATACTTTACACATTGATCCTAGATCAAATCTCTCCCTTTCTCACTCAAGCTAGCACTTGTATTACTTCTACCGTTACACTACACTTCTAAAGAAACCTCATTTACATTGAGGGGAATAGGTGAGAAGAGAATACAAAGAGAATGAAGGTGATAAGGCTGGACACGCAGGTCCAATTTAATAAATCGAATTTATTACAACAATTTCTAAAATTGCCCACCCATCTAATATCCATCCGATATACATTATTCATTCAACACAACCACGTATTCACACACATAAGCATGCTATCAATCAATCTAATCAAATTAATTAATCTGATAATTAAGTGATCATCCAATGTTCAAACAACGATTTGATTTTGTTCGAGTCAAACTCGTTTTTGCGAATAAGTACTTAAAGTACGAATTCATGAATTAAATTAAACTACATCATTAAATCTAATTTAACATGTATTTAATATATTAATTCAATTCCAAATGAAATATTACACTTTTATTTAATAAACCTTTTACGATTTAAATTCCAAATTTAATCGTAACGCGTCTCAAAGACCGATTAACGTCCAACGTCAATTCAATTAAAGTCCAATGGGCTTTTAATTGATTTCTTAAGGCGTGGACTTTTGGTCAACTCGGGTCAAACCGATAACCAAAGTCCAATCCGGGATTTACCCCATAAGCCCATAAATCAATCTTGGCCCATTAGGCCCAATTGAACTTTAAAGGTTCATTAGTCGCATTTGGGCTTTATGGTTAAGGTTTTGGGCCCAATTGGATCCAATCCATTTGGCCTAAACCCAACTTGATAAAATCAAGCCCAATAGGCCCAATTACAACATTAGAAGCCCAAATCCAATTTAAGGCCTCAAATAATTAAATTACATGAATCCAATTCCGCAATTTAATTACCTAAAGTGCATTACATGATTAATCAACTAAATCAACATTTCCAAAAAACAAATTAGTCCAATTAATCATACTCAATTTATTATCATATGTCCAACACACAAATGAAAAATCAAACCCATTACATGCTTAATGCTCTCGGCCAAGGAAGGATTTTGTGTCCGATTGGTTTCAATCCAATCGAACCCACAATCGACATTAAATCACCATCCAATTTGATTTCATACACATCCAATGTGTCACAAATCAAAATTACCAAGACATTAGGGCATAGTTCCAATTCGGCCAACATAGAATTTTTGGGGTTTTTGTCCAATTCGAAATCCAATCCAATTCGATTCAAATTAACATCAACCTAATGATTCCAACATCAAATGAAAAAAATCAAAAAATTCAAAAATTCCAAAATACATACACATTCGGCCAGGGGAATAATTTGGGGAAAATAATTCCAAATCAATTTTCAACAAATTGGTCCAACCAAAATGCAATTAGACATGTATAAGCATACTTACAACAATCAATTCTTCAAATCATGCTCAACAAACATTTACCCAAATTTTAAGCCCTAAATTTTCATGCTTGAACCTAAGCTCTTGATACCATTGTTGGTTATTATCTAGGTCCCAAGATCAAACAAGACATGAAAAAATGTGTGAACACACCAACGGAGATAGCGGAATACTCACATCGATCGGTTGAGTCGATTTGGAGACGAATGAAGCCAAAAAACCTCACTGCCATCCACGCCCACTGCAGCAGTCCACTGCCTCAATATTTCAGTTTTGAGCTGAGAAAACGGAGCTCCAAGCCTCGTAAACGGATCCCGGCTCATGGGTGAACCTCCCTACCACCTTCGCAAGACTCGTAAGTGTGCTAGCACTTGATTTCTCACCATGAAAACCACTCTTGGCTTCCCTATGCTCACGCCATTTTGCTTCCAAAACCAGTGAGTATTTCTCACTTTGGGCGTGAGGAGAAGAGAAAGAAATGGAGAGAAAGAAAATGTGTATTAAGTTAATGCATTTGAATTTCAAAGTGTATCTTATACACTTTTGTGTTTCAAATGAATTTCATTGAATTTGCTTTTAAAAAAGTTCAAAACAAAAAAAGCCATCATTACACACATCTTGTCCATCACTATTCACATCACCTTTATTAAAGTGACATGTTGTCAAGTCACATCACTCAAAGTGACAAGTGATTTGACGCTTGATGCGACTGATTGATTTGACGCTTGATGCGACTTGCGTTGCCGCACTCGAATTCGAAATACGAATGCGCTCGCAATCACACTTGGCTCGGGTTCGTTAATTCCAAATTAACGATTTTTCCGTCGCGTCGTAATTAAATGATTACGCCTAGCGAATTCACTATTCACGTCGCTAACGAATTAATTCTAAATTAATTCGTTCGCCCGAATTAAAATCTAATTTTAATTCCGCGTCGAAATCTAATTTCATTTAATATATCGAATATATTAATTTACCGATTAATTCCAAATTAATCGTTATCTCTCTCTAGACGATATTTTATCATAGATAAAATATCTCATTTATTAATCTAGATTAATTCTCTCTCTTCTTCTATAATCCCAGATTATTCAAGAGTGCGAGTTGTGCGTCATCGGTGGATTATCAGGAGGAAGCGACCCATGAGATCCCCGGATAAGTTGGCAGTAAATACGGTCGTCGGAGTATCCGAATCACGTACGTACCAAGTACTACGTTTTACCGATTTACGAGACAAGGTCGACTCCTAGCAAAGCACCAAGTCTACCCAATTCTCCGGACATATCCATTTAAGAATATTAAGATCTGTATCAAGCGTAGTAGACGATTGTATTGTGCGTATCGGCCCAGTATCGGATAGTCACGTGCTAGGGCTGGGGCTGGATAAGTGTCTACCCCGTCCGAAGCACATATCGGATGCCTGGTAACATAGTCTCTATAATCGGATATTCATGACCTGGTCACAATATCCCGATTGGTTGCGCAACACTCAAGAGCACTAGTACCGTATCCTGCGTGACATCATCTCCAATATGACTGAAGTGATACTTCCGTCTTGACATCACACCCAATACACTACGACTCTGATAAACCCAGAAGTGGTGTACGCAGAACCGGTTAAAGCCTGTACCACCAAGACCAAAGTCTATCGATTATCGTAAGTATTAGCGATGTAAGTCTCAGGTTAAGACTATACACACCTACCTTGATTTCGGCCTCCCATAGACACATAGTCATAATACCAATGGGATTCCGAAGGGTCTATCCAGAGCGAAGCTGTTTCCCGTACCATCGGTGAAACACGACCTCCTATCGCACTTGCATAAGTATCCAATACTTATATATATGAGAACTATGCCGTTGTGCCCTCACAACGCACACAAGTGCAATACTAGCCTATTCCGCATTATCGATGTCCAGTCTCGATAATACTCCGGCTAGGGATATTTAATGATTAAACCTTCGGGGATTGATACTGTCTCATATCATTCTCAATCCAGGAACTAATCATAGGGACCTCTCTTCATTTATATATCTATGGTGATCTAATCACAAATGATGAGAGTGCAATTTCCTTGTCACATAGTTAATTTGCTACAACAACACAATGATCTGTGCAAATAGTGACGCTATGGGTCATTTTGTCCAACAAACAAAGCCCAGGGGAATAAAGCCCTATCTTAAACACAGTTCGGGGAACAAAGCCCAGGGGAATAAAGCCTTATCTTAACACAGTTCGGGAACAAAGCCCGGGTAAACAAAGCCTAGGGGAATAAAGCCCTATCTTAACACGGTTCGAAAAAAAAACAAAAGCCCAGGGCGAAATAAGCCCTATCTTAAACACAGTCGGAACAAATCCCAAGGGAATAAGCCTTAATTACACAGTTCGGGAACAAAGCCCAGGGGAATAAGCCCAGAGGAACAAAGCTCAATCTTAAAACAGTTCGGGAACAAAGCCTAGGGGAATAAAGCCCTATCTTAACACAGTTCGAGAACAAAGCCTAGGGAATATAAGCCCTATCTTAACACAGTTCGGGAACAAAGCCAGGGGAATAAAGCCCTATCTTAACACAGTTCGGGAACAAAGCCTAGGGGAATAAAGCCATATCTTAACACAGTTCGGGAACAAATCCCAGGGGAATAAAGACCTATCTTAAACACAGTTCGGGAACAAAGCCCAGGGGAATAAAGCCATATCTTAACACAGTTCGGGAACAAAGCCCAGGGGAATAAGGCCCTATCTTAAACACAGTTCGGGGAACAAAGCCCAGGGGAATAAAGCCTTATTTTAACACAGTTCGGGAACAAAGCCCAGGGTAATAAAGCCCACTTTCAACACAGCTCGGGAACAAAGCCCATGGGGAATAAAGCCCTATCTTAACAGAGTTCTGGAACAAAGCCTAGGGGAATAAAGCCCTATCTTAACACAGTTCGAAAAAAAAGCCCAGGCGAATAAAGCCCTATCTTAAACACAGTTCGGGAACAAAGCCCAGGGGAATAAAGCCCTATCTTAACACAGTTCGGGAACAAAGCCCAGAGGAATAAAGCCCACTTTCAACACATCTCGGGAACAAAGCCCAGAGGAATAAAGCCCTATCTTAACACAGTTTGGGAATAAAGCCTAGGGGAATAAAGCCTTATCTTAACACAGCTCGGGAATAAAGCCTAGGGGAACAAAACCCACTCTCAACACAGCTCGGGAACAAAGCCCACTCTCAACACAGCTCGGGAATAAAGCCCTGGGGAACAAAACCCACAATCTACATAGTTCGGAAACAAAGCCCACTCTCAACACAGTTCGGGAATAAAGCCCAGGGGATAAAGCCCTCTCTCAACACAGTTCGGGAACAAAGCCCATATTCAATACAGTTTGGGAACAAAGCCCAAAGGTCAAAGCATCTCAGGATAACAAGTAAGTTAAGCAACAGCTGGCGAGCCAGGTAAGTAAAAATGCATGAATAACTTTGATAGGATTGTCATTGTCACACACCGCACAAGTCCCATCAAAGTGGGGGCGACTGTAGGCACTGTATTTTTGCATATAAGTCCCGATGATGAGTCTCACAAGGAGACACTACCTCTTTAATTGTGGAAGTTGCGGGAATCAGACGTCGGAATGGAAGAGTCAAGAATTGACACATTGTTGGAATTAATTCGTTTGTTTATGCTTCGGGTTTGCTTGTTGGACCTCCGTTTTAAAACAAACCCTTAGCCCAAACCCCCACAAACCACACACCAAGCCCACACATCACCAAACCAAACACCCAAGCCCACCAAAATGGACCAAACTCACGCCCAAGCCACTCTAAGTCACGCCCATTAGCCTTCCAAATTAAACAAAACACACATTAAACGCATGCTGAAATCAAAACAAATCACATTCCCTAATTAAAAGATACAAATCAAATCTCATCAAATAGTTTCCTAATCCATTTAAATTACATTCCCTAATTAAAAGATACAAATCAAATCATATACCTAACAAAAAGAGAAGAAATCAAATCAAATTATAAGATATTCCAAAATTAAAAGATATCCCCATAAAAGCACAAATCCTTTCCCTATTCACACAAGGATTACCCCTCCTTTGCCTATAAAAAGAACCATTAACCCAACCTTCGAACCCCTAGCTCATTCACACAAAAAAAACACCAAGCAGAAAATCATTGCCCATTGCCGTCCAACACTCATAAACCCCCCATTTACCTTGAACAAATAACCAAAGTATGTCCCTTCAACGCACAAAGCCACCTCTTCACGTTACTACCCTCATCATCATGCAAGACCACAACCTAAAATCCCATTCATCATGCAAAGACCACAACCATAAATCTGCCCATATATTCACGCCTAAAGACACCACAAATTTTCCCATATACTCACGCCTGAAACAGCCTCACACTCACCGACCAAACAGCCCCTGGAATAACTCTTAAATTGCCGCAAAAAACCCCTTGAAACAGTCCTGAATTTGCCCCAAAATTGTACCGACAACAGCCCCAAAATAGTGACAAAACACAGCCTCATCAGCCTCCAAAATCGCAAAAAACCATCCCTTAAAACAGCATAAACAATGACTAAAAAATAGCAGCAAAATAGCTGTAAAATCGAGTAAAAATAGCAGCCCAAACAGCGAAACATCGAAGGAAAATGTTGAACCAGAGAACTGGAGGAGTTACGGAGCATCTACCCTTCCGACGACCGCGTACCGCACTTCCAAGAGACGATTTAAGAGGTTAGACCTGAGGGCACCCCTTTTATTTATTATTCTTTATTTTTTTATTTATTATTAATTTATTTCGCATGAGTATTGTGGATTGGTGCATGATTTGATTTCCGGATGAACGGAATATATGTTCTCTCTTGCGGTATATCGGATGGAAACCCGGACGTAAATTCCGTAGCCGAATTCGAATGGACGGTATTGCGGTTTGCACTCGGGATACAATGCCACGTACCACTTGAGAGACACACATATTTCATTCATCCAACCTGTGTTCAAGCATGATTTAGTCTAATAAGTTATTTATTTTTATTCATGATTATGATATTTCTTTATGCATGATTTTTATTTTTCTTTTGCAATAGTAATTTAATTTATGTTTATGTTTAGGACGTTATTTATTTTTGTGTTGTTTGATAATTCAACATGCTCATTGTGTGATATTGTATGTTGCCGTTATAAGACTTACTTTAAAATGCATGCAAACTTAGACATAGGATTACTTTTGGTGAATGCGAACTAGATTTAAGTTATCTTGAGCAAATATGTAGACGTGTTAAGTTAAGTTATTGCATAAATCATTTCATTACAAGTGGCATAAGTAAGGGACCATTCCGAACCCAAAGGTTTGAGGTCTTCCCTTGCGAGGGGTGAGTGCG
Source organism: Zanthoxylum bungeanum (assembly GCA_019454045.1). Classification (NCBI taxonomy): domain Eukaryota; kingdom Viridiplantae; phylum Streptophyta; class Magnoliopsida; order Sapindales; family Rutaceae; genus Zanthoxylum; species Zanthoxylum bungeanum. Next base: position 25,275 of record SKCR01041636.1, read on the forward strand.
GCCTTAAATCATTTTCCCGGTTCACACCGGGGGCGTCCATTTTTATTTCTCCGGTACAGTCCCCGTGGGCTACTCCGACTCCCGACCGGGCCGTGAGCCTAGAACAGCGTCGCCGATTTGTGTCCTACAGTCTGGCGACTCCACTGGGGATAGAGAATCGGCCCCGAAATAATGTCTTGTAATGTTTGTGATTTGTGGTTTAGTTAACCGTGTCTACAGTGGGTTGAAGTGGTTTAATCAAATGCATTATTAAAGCTAGGTAATGGTTTGGTGTCTTCCTTATTCACTACCTTTCTATAAGGAAAAGCTGTGAAGGCACCTAAATAATCATTACCCGCAGCTCATTGTGACAAACTAATTTGGAGGACTTGTTGTTTATTCCTGTCACTAAGGCGATAAGAGCCTAAGAGGCTTGGGGTATTTAAGAGAGTTCGCTCCACCCTCCCTCTGGGCAATCTTCAATAGGAAATCCATTTGACAGTCAGTCATGCACCATAACTCGTTGGCACGTACCTTAAGGTATAAAAAAGGTGCGCTCACTTGGTCGCTCGAACCCTTGAGTGGGGAGTCCTAGTTGTGGGCAATCCTTCGTCAGCATGAGCCTTTGTCTATACTCCTATAAACCCACATGTGAAATATAGTTGTATGATCAATAGAAATTATCTCTTTATGCTTGTGTTTGGGACCATCGTCATTTGGATTTAGTTGGACCTTTTGTCATGAGGTATGGACTTGTTGGGCCATTTAAACTGGGACGAGTTCGTGTCTTATGAGAATTGGTCCAAAATCTTCTAAAATGCCGATGGGCCATTTTGTGTTTAGACCCCTTATCATTTGAAATTGTTTAGCCATGTTATCGCAAAAGTGTAAACCTGTTGGGCCTTTTTCAACTGGGACAAGTTTGCACCTCGCAATAGTATGATTGAATGCTTTAAAATGGTAATGGGTGACTTATATATTCCATGCATCACACGTATTTCATGCATCTCATGCATACACGCATCATGTTAACCCATGTGTCTTAAAAGCCATCATAGATATCTGTTGGGTTAGAAAAAAAAGATTTGTCAATATGAGTTAACAAACATGGATGTCGAGAAAATGAAGCCGAGAAACAAAAAAAATTACAACAAGGATAGAAAGACCATGGTGGGTAAAAAAAATTAAAAAAAAAATAAGAAAAAAAAAATTTTGTTTGTTTTTAATCCTTAATAGTGAAGCATATGTCCGATGATGAATTGTTTACTTCAGGGTGAAACCTTAGAAACGATAAGTGCGAGATGTACTCTCATCCGATATTTTGAGTAGTTGATATTGACTAGACTTGCGAGCACTTAATTAGAGGATCTTAGCAGTGGAAGCTTGAGTAGTTGGTGAGATGACTAGTTGAAGAGATGGCGGATCGGTGAATGACCGTTTGCCTAGATGTCCATCCTGGTTTACTTATGTTACGATATATGATATGGTTGGAAACAAAGAAAAAAGAAAAAATAGACCACTTATAACCGATAAGCATGAAGCTACCCATGGGCGAGTATTAGGACCACCATGAGGAGAAATGTTACCTTAAAGGGTAGGTGCGTCGGAAAAAGAGAAAGAAAGAAAAAAAAGAAAAGAAAAAGAAAAAAGAAAGTTCAATAGAAAAGAAAGAAAAGAAAGAGACGAAAGAAAGAAAGAAGAAAACCATATCATGTTGAGTACGAAGAAGTAATCACAGAGTATGATCAAGACATCTAGGTTGGTTAGACCCACTGATCCAATCTCCAAGACAAAATCATCGAGTTGGCTTACTTAAGGATTAAACTGCGACAGAGCCTTGGCGCGCACACACTAGGAGTCAAGTTCAGATCACGCACTCAACGGTCGGATTCGGATTTGAGTATATAAGTACTTTGAAGGTTCTTTGGTTTCGACGCGAAGCATCCGTTGAGGACGAAAATATGTTTAGCTATCAGGACTATCTCGTGAGAGGCAATACAGCATGTTGATATGCGACATCACATCAGAATCAATCATGAAAATGGAGCATGGGGCGAGGCCCACATCAGTGTCAGTCTGGGGCGAGGCCCATATCAGTGTCAGTCTGGTGCGAGGCCGCATCAGTATCAGTCTGTGGGCGAGGCCCTCATCACTATCAGTCTGGGGGCGAGGCCCACATCGCATCAGTTTGGGGGCGAGGCCCACATCAGTATCAGTCTGGGGGCGAGGCCCACATCGGTATCAGTTTAGGGGCGAGGCCTACATCAGTATCAGTTTAAGGGCGAGGCCCACATCAGTATCAGTTGGGGGCGAGGCCCACATCAGAATCATCATCAGTTTTTGGGGACGAGTCCAGGGTCGAGGCCCAGATCATCAGCAGTTTTGAAACGTCCACAACATCACATGATCTACTTTGGCCAAGTGCAAGCAACGAAGAACAAAAAGCTAAATCAAAACTGGGGGCAACCAATCTACCACTCAAGAATAAGGGATTTATCGAGAACTTGAGAAATGAGACTAAAGAAACTGAGTAATCACCAAGAGAGAACCGAAGAAAGGAATTATGAGCAGGCCTAGTGGGCGATCAAATATTTTTGCAGGCAAATGGCTCCAATGAGTAAAAGGAAAGCCTAACCAATCGGTATAGGAAATACATTCATGCATACATGCATACACGTCACATGCACACAATTTTGTCTTGTTTTGTTCACAGGGTTTGAAGAAAAGCGGCAAAGACAAACAGTTAGGGAATAAAGCCCATAATAAAACAGTTCGGGAACAAAGCCCACAATCAATTCAGTTCGGGAACAAAGCCCATAATCAACAGTTCGGGAACAAAGCCCAGGGTATAAAGCCCACATTCAGTACAACTCGGGAACAAAGCGCACAGCCAACATGGTTCGGGAACAAAGCCGAGGAAATAAAGCCCACTCTCTACACAGCTCGGGAACAAAGCCCAGGGGAATAAAGCCCACTTTCAACACAGCTCGGGAACAAAGCCCAGGGAAATAAAGCCCTATCTTAACACAGTTCGGGAACAAAGCCAAGGGGAATAAAGCCCTATCTTAACACAGTTCGGGAACAAAGCCCAGGGGAATAAAGCCCTATCTTAACACAGTTCGGGAACAAAGCCCAAGGGAATAAAGCCTTATCTTAAACACAGTTCGGGAACAAAGCCCAGGGGAATAAAGCCCTATCTTAACACAGTTCGGGAACAAAGCCCGGGGGAATAAAGCCCACTTTCAAACACAGCTCGGGAACAAAGCCCATGGGGAATAAAAAGCCCTATCTTAACACAGTTCGGGAACAAAGCCTAGGGGAAAAAAGCCCTATCTTAACACAGTTCGGGAATAAAGCCTTATCTTAAACAAAGCCCAGGGGAATAAAGCCATATCTTAACACAGTTCGGGAACAAAGCCCAGGGGAATAAAGCCCACTTTCAACACAGCTCGGGAACAAAGCCCAGAGGAATAAAGCCCTATCTTAACACAGTTTGGGAACAAATCCTAGGGTAATAAAGCCTTTCTTACACAGCTCGGGGGAATAAGCCCAAGGGAACAAAGCCCACTCTCAACACAGCTCGGGAACAAAGCCCACTCTCAAACAGCTCGGGAATAAAGCCCGGGGAACAAAGCCCACAATCTACACAGTTCGGAAACAAAGCCCACTATCCAAACAGTTTGGGAATAAAGACCTAGGGGAATAAAGCCATCTCTCAACACAGTTCTGGAACAAAGCCCATATTAAATACAGTTTGGGAACAAAGACCAATGTCAAAGCATCTCAGGATAACAAGTAATTAAGCAACAGCTGGCGAGCCAGGTAAGTAAAAATTCATGCATAACTTTGATAGGATTGTCATTGTCACACACTGCACAAGTCCCATCAAAGTGGGGGCGACTGTAGGCACTGCATTTTTGCATATAAGTCCCGATGATGAGTCTCACAAGGAGACACTACCTCTTTAATTGTGGAAGTCGCGGGAAACGGACGTCGGAAGGGAAGAGTCAAAAATTGACATATTGTTGGAATTAATTCATTTGTTTATGCTTCGAGTTTGCTTGTTGGACCTCCGTTTTAAAACACACCCTTAGCCCAAACCCCCACAAACCACACACCAAGCCCACACATCACCAAACCAAACACCCAAGCCTACCAAAATGGACCAAACTCACGCCCAAGCCACTCTAAGTCACGCCCATTAGCCTTCCAAATTAAACAAAACACACATTAAACACATGTTGAAATCAAGACAAATCACATTCCCTAATTAAAAGATACAAATCAAATCTCATCAAATAGTTTCCTAATCCATTTAAATTACATTCCCTAATTAAAATATACAAATCAAATAATATCCCTAACCAAAAGAGAAGAAATCAATCAAATTAAAAGATATTCCAAATTAAAAGATATCCCCATAAATGCACAAATTCTTCCCTATTCACACAAGGATTACCCCTCATTTGCCTTATAAAAATAACCCTTACCCAACCTTAGAACCCCCTAGCTCATCACACAAAAAAAAAAACACCAAGCAGAAAATCATTGCCCATTGTCGTCCAACACTCATCAACCCCCTCTTGCCGTTAAAATAACCACCAAGTCTGTCCCTTCAACGTTACAAAGCCACCTCTTCACGTTACTGCCTCAATCTTCATGCAAGACTACAACCTAAAATCCCGTTCATCACGCAAGACCACAACCATAAATCTGCCCATATATTCACGCCTAAAGACACCACAAATCTGCTCATATACTCACGTCTGAAACAGCCTCACACTCACCGAGCAAACAGCCCCTCGAATAACTCTGAAATCACCGTAAAAAACCCCCTGAAATAGTCCAGAATTTGCCCCAAAACTGCACCAACAACAGCCCCAAAATAGTGACAAAACACAGCCCCATCACCCTCCAAAATCACAAAAAACCGTCCCTTAAAACAGCAAAAACAGTGACTAAAAAATAGCAGCAAAACAGCAGTAAAATGGAGTAAAAATAGCAGCCCAAACAGCGAAGGAAAACGTTGAACAGTGAACCGGAGGAGTTGCGGAGCATCTACCCTTCCGACGACCGCGTACCGCACTTCCGAGAGACAATTTAAGAGGTTAGACCTGAGGGCACCCCTTTTATTTATTATCCTTTATTTTTTATTTATTTTATTACTTTATTTCGCATGAGTATTGTAGATTGGTGCATGATGTGATTTCCGGATGAACGGAATATGTGTTCTCTCTTGCGGTATATCGGATGGAAACCCGGACGTAAATTCCGTAGCTGAATCCGAATGGACGGTATTGCGGTTTGAACTCGGGATACAATGCCACGTACCACTTGAGAGACACACATATTTCGTTTCATCCAACCTTGTGTTCAAGCATGATTTAGTCTAATAAGTTATTTATTTTTAAGCATGATTATGATATTTCTTTATGCATGATTTAGTTATTTTTCTTTTGCAATAGTAATTTAATTTACGTTTATGTTTAGGACGTTATTTATTCTTTGTGTTTGATAATTCAACATGCTCATTGTGTGATATTGTATGCTTGCCGTTATAATGACTTACTTTTAAAGCATGCAAACTTAGACATAGGATTTACTTTGGTGAATGCGAACTAGATTAAGTTACTCTTGAGCATATATGTTGCATAGATTCGGTTAAGTTATTGCACAAATCATTTCATTACAAGTGGCATAAGTAAGGGACCATTCCGAACCCAACGGTTTGAGGTCTTCCCTTACGAGGGGTGAGTGCGTCCTTAAATCATTTTCCCGGTTCACACCGGGTGGCGACTCCATTTTTATTTCTCCGGTACAGTCCCCCGGGGGCTACACCGGGTGGCAATTCCAATTTTATTTCTACGGTACAGTCCCCCGTGGGCTACTCCGTACTCCCGACCGGGCCGCGAGCCTAGAACAGCGTCGCCAATTTTTATGTCCTACAGTCTGGCGACTCCACTGGGGATAGAGAATCGACCCGAAATAATGTCCTGTAAATCCCTATCTTAAACAATTCGGGAACAAAGCCCAGTTTCAACACAGCTCGGGAACAAAGCCCAGAGGAATAAAGCCCTATCTTAACACAGTTCGGGAACAAAGCCTAGGGGAATAAAGCCCTATCTCAACACAGTTCGAGAATAAAGCCTATGGGAATAAAGCCCTATCTTAACACAGTTTGGGAACAAATCCCAGGGGAATAAAGCCCTATCTTAACACAGTTCGGGAACAAAGCCTAGGGGAATAAAGCCATATCTTAACACAGTTCGGGAACAAAGCCCAGGGGAATAAAGACCTATCTTAAACAAAGTTCGGGAACAAAGCCCGGGGGAATAAAGCCATATCTTTACACAGTTCGGGAACAAACCCCAGGGGAATAAAGCCCTATCTTAAACACAGTTTGGGGAACAAAGCCCAGGGGAATAAAGCCTTATCTTAACACAGTTCGGGAACAAAGCCCAGAGGAATAAAGCCCACTTTCAACACAGCTCGGGAACAAAGCCCATGGGGAATAAAGCCTTATCTTAACACAGTTCTGGAACAAAGCCTAGCGGAATAAAGCCCTATCTGAACACAGTTCGAAAAAAAAGCCCAGTTGAATAAAGCCCTATCTTAAACACAGTTCGGGAACAAAGCCTAGGGGAATAAAGCCCTATCTTAACACAGTTCGGGAACAAAGCCCAGGGGAATAAAGCCCACTTTCAACACAGCTCGGGAACAAAGCCCAGAGGAATAAAGCCCTATCTTAACACAGTTTGGGAAAAAAGCCTAGGGGAATAAAGCCTTATCTTAACACAGCTCGGGAATAAAGCCCAGGGGAACAAAGCCCACTCTCAACACAGCTCGGGAACAAAGCCCACTCTCAACACAGCTCGGGAATAAAGCCCTGGGGAACAAAACCCACAATCTACATAGTTCGGAAACAAAGCCCACTCTCAACACAGTTCGGGAATAAAGCCCAGGGGAATAAAGCCCTCTCTCAACACAGTTCGGGAACAAAGCCCATATTCAATACAGTTTGGGAACAAAGCCCAAAGGTCAAAGCATCTCAGGATAACAAGTAAGTTAAGCAACAGCTGGCGAGCCAGGTAAGTAAAAATGCATGCATAACTTTGATAGGATTGTCATTGTCACACACTGCACAAGTCCCATCAAAGTGGGGGCGACTGTAGGCACTGTATTTTTACATATAAGACCCGATGATGAGTCTCACAATGAGACACTACCTCTTTAATTGTGGAAGTTGCGGGAATCGGACGTCGGAATGGAAGAGTCAAGAATTGACACTTGTTGGAATTAATTCGTTTGTTTATGCTTCGGTTTGCTTGTTGGACCTCCGTTTTAAACAACCCTTAGCCCAAACCCACACACAACCACACACCAAGCCCACACATCACCAAACCAAACACCCAAGCCCACCAAAATGGACCAAACTCACGCCCAAGCCACTCTAAGTCCGCGCCATTAGCCTTCCAAATTAAACAAAACACACATTAAACGCATGCTGAAATCAAGACAAATCATATTCCCTAATTAAAAGATACAAATCAAATCTCATCAAATAGTTTCCTAATCCACTTAAATTACATTCCCTAATTAAAAGATACAAATCAAATCATATACCTAACCAAAAGAGAAGAAATCAAATCAAATTAAAAGATATTCCAATTAAAAGATATCCCCATAAAACTACAAATCCTTTCCCTATTCACACTAGGATTACCCCTCATTTGCCTATTAAAAGAACCCTTAACCCAACCTTCGAACCCCTAGCTCATTCACAAAAAAAAAACACAAGCAGAAAATCATTGCCCATTGCCGTCCAACACTCATAAACCCCCTATTTGCCTTAAACAAATAACCAAAGTATGTCCCTTCAACGCACAAAGCCACCTCTTCACGTTACTGCCCTCATCTTCATGCAAGACCACAACCTAAAATCCCCTTCATCACGCAAAGACCACAACCATAAATCTGCCCATATATTCACGCCTAAAGACACCACAAATTTGCCCATATACTCACGCCTGAAACAGCCTCACACTCACCGAGCAAACAGCCCCTGGAATAACTTTTAAATTGCCGCAAAAAACCCCTTGAAACAGTCCTGAATTTGCCCCAAAATTGTACCGACAGCAGCCCCAAAACAGTGACAAAACACAGCCTCATCACCCTCCAAAATCGCAAAAAACCGTCCCTTAAAACAGCATAAACAGTGACTAAAAATAGCAGCAAAATAGCTGTAAAATGGAGTAAAAATAGCAGCCCAAACAGCGAAACATCAAGGAAAATGTTGAACCAGAGAACTGGAGGAGTTACGGAGCATCTACCCTTCCGACGACCGCGTACCGCACTTCCGAGAGACGATTTAAGAGGTTAGACCTGAGGCACCCCTTTTATTTATTATTCTTTATTTTTTATTATTTTATTAATTTATTTCGCATGAGTATTGTGGATTGGTGCATGATTTGATTTCCGGATGAACGGAATATATGTTCTCTCTTGCGGTATATCAGATGGAAACCCGGACGTAAATTCTGTAGCCGAATTCGAATGGACGGTATTGCGGTTTGCACTCGGGATACAATGCCACGTACCACTTGAGAGACACACATATTTCATTTCATCCAACCTTGTGTTCAAGCATGATTTAGTCTAATAAGTTATTTATTTTTAGCATGATTATGATATTTCTTTATGCATGATTTAGTTATTTTTCTTTTGCAATAGTAATTTAATTTACGTTTATGTTTAGGACGTTATTTATTCTTTGTGTTTGATAATTCAACATGCTCATTGTGTGATATTGTATGCTTGCCGTTATAATAACTTACTTTTAAAGCATGCAAACTTAGACATAGGATTTACTTTGGTGAATGCGAACTAGATTTAAGTTACTCTTGAGCATATATGTTGCGTAGATTCAGTTAAGTTATTGCACAAATCATTTCATTACAAGTGGCATAAGTAAGGGACCATTCCGAACCCAAAGGTTTGAGGTCTTCCCTTGCGAGGGGTGAGTGCGGCCTTAAATCATTTTCCCGGTTCACACCGGGTGGCAAATCCATTTTTATTTCTCCGGTACAGTCCCCCGTGGGCTACTCCGTACTCCCGACCGGGCCGTGAGCCTAGAACAGCGTCGCCGATTTCTGTGTCCTACAGTCTGGCGACTCCACTGGGGATAGAGAATCGGCCCCAAAATAATGTCTTGTAATGTTTGTGATTTGTGCTTTAGTTAACCGTGTCTACAGTGGGTTGAAGTGGTTTAATCAAATGCATTATTAAAGCTAGGTAATGGTTTGGTGTCTTCATTCATTCACTACCTTTCTATAAGGAAAAGCTGTGAAGGCATCTAAATAATCATTACCCGCAGCTCACTGTGACAAACTAATTTGGAGGAGTTGTTGTTTATTCCTATCACCAAGGCGATAAGAGCCTAAGAGGCTTGGGTATTTAAGAAGTTCGCTCCACCCTCCCTCTGGGCAATCTTCAATAGGAAATCTTTTTGACAGTCAGTCATGCACCATAACTCGTTGGCACGTACCTTAAGGTATAAAAAAGGTGCGCTCACTTGGTCACTCGAACCCTTGAGTGGGGAGTCCTAGTTGTGGGCAATCCTTCGTCAGCATGAGCCTTTGTCTACTCCTATAAACCCACATATGAACCATAGTTGTATGATCATAGAAATTATCTCTTATATGCTTGTGTTTGGGACCATCGTCATTTGGATTTAGTTGGACCTTTTGTCATGAGGTATGGACTTGTTGGGCCATTTAAACTGGGAGAGTTCGTGTCTTATGAGAATTGGGCCAAAATCTTCTAAAATGCCCGATGGGCCATTTTGTGTTTAGGCCCCTTATCATTTGAAATTGTTTAGCCATGTTATCGCAAAAGTGTAAACCTGTTGGGCCTTTTTCAACTGGGACAAGTTTTCACACCTCGCAATAGTATGATTGAATGCTTTAAAATGGTAATGGGCCGACTTATATATTCCATGCATCGAACGTATTTCATGCATCTCATGCATACACGTATCATGTTAACCCATGTGTCTTAAAAGCCATCAAAGATATCCGTTGGGTTAGAAAAAAAAAAGATTTGTCAATATGAGTTTAACAAACATGGATGTCGAGAAAATGAAGCCGAGAAACAAAAAAATTTACAGCAAGGATAAAAAGACCATGGTGGGTACAAAAATTTAAAAAAAAAAAAGAAAAAAAAAATTTGTTTGTTTTTAATCCTTAATAGTGAAGCATATGTCCGATGATGAAATTGTTTGCTTCAGGGTGAAACCTTAGAAACGATAAGTGCGAGATGTACTCTCATCCGATATTTTGAGTAGTTGATCTTGACTAGACTTGCGAGCACTTAATTAGAGGATCTTAGCAGTGGAAGCTTGAGTAGTCGGCGAGATGACTAGTTGAAGAGATGGTGGATCGGTGAATGACCGTTTGCCTAGATGTCCATCCTGGTTTACTTATGTTACGATATATGATATGGTTGGAAACGAAGAAAAAAGAAAAAATAGACCACTTATAACCGATAAGCATGAAGCTACCCATTGGCGAGTATTAGGACCACCATGAGGAGAAATGCTACCTTAAAGGGTAGGTGCGTCAGAAAAAGAGAAAGAAAGAAAAGAAAAGAAAAAGAAAAAAGAAAGTTCAAAAGAAAAGAAAGAAAAAAAGAGACGAAAGAAGAGAGAAGAAAACCATATCATGTTGAGTACGAAGAAGTAATCACAGAGTATGATCAAGACATCTAGGTTGGTTAGACCCACCGATCCAATTCTCCAAGACAGAATCATCGAGTTGGCTTACTTAAGGATTAAACTGCGACAGAGCCTTGGCGCACACACACTAGGAGTCAAGTTCAGATCACGCACTCAAACGGTCGGATTTGAGTATATTAAGTACTTTGAAGGTTCTTTGGTTTCGACGCGAAGCATCCGTTGAGGACGAAAATATGTTTAGCTATCAGGACTATCTCGTGAGAGGCAATACAGCATGTTGATATGCGACATCACATCAGAATCAATCATGAAAATGGAGCATGGGGCGAGGCCCACATCAGTGTCAGTCTCGGGCAAGGCCCATATCAGTGTCAGTTTGGGGTGAGGCCGCATCAGTATCAGTCTGTGGGCGAGGCCCACATCGGTATCAGTCTGGGGGCGAGGCCCACATCGACATCAGTTTGGGGGCGAGGCCCACATCGACATCAGTTTGGGGGCGAGGCCCACATCAGTATCAGTCTGGGGGCGAGGCCCACATCGGTATCAGTTTAGGGGCGAGGCCCAAATCAGTATCAGTTTAAGGGCGACGCCCACATCAGTATCAGTTTGGGGGCGAGGCCCACATCAGAATCATCATCAGTTTTTGGGGACGAGTCCCAGGGTCGAGGCCCAGATCATCAGCAGTTTTGGAATGTCACATCACATGATCTACTTTGGCCAAGTGCAAGCAACGAAGAACAAAAAGCTAAATCAAAACTGGGGGCAACCAATCTACCACCTCAAGAATAAGGGATTTATCGAGAACTTGAGCAATGAGACTAAAGGAAACTGAGTAATCACCAATAGAGATTCGACAGAAAGGAATTATGAGCAGGCCCAGTGGGCGATCAAAGATTTTTGCAGGCAAATGGCTCCAATGAGTAAAAGGAAAGCCTAAACAATCGGTATAGGAAATACATTCATGCATACACGTCACATGCACACAATTTTGTCTTGTTTTGTTCGCAGGGTTTGAAGAAAAGCGGCAAAGACAAACAGTTAGGGAATAAAGCACACAATAAAACAGTTCGGGAACAAAGCCCACAATCAATTCAGTTCGGGAACAAAGCCCAGGGAACAAAGCCCATAATCAACAGTTCGGGAACAAAGCCCAGGGTATAAAGCCCATATTCAGTACAACTCGGGACAAAGCGCACAGCCAACACGGTTCGGGAACAAAGCCGAGGGAATAAAGCCCACTCTCTACACAGCTCGGGAACAAAGCCCAGGGGATAAAACCCACTTTCACACAGCTTGGGAACAAAGCCCAGGGGAATAAAGCCCTATCTTAACACAGTTCGGGAACAAAGCCCAGGGGAATAAAGCCCTATCTTAACACAGTTCGGGAACAAAGCCCAGGGGAATAAAGACCTATTTTAACACAGTTCGGGAACAAAGCCCAGGGGAATAAAGCCTTATCTTAAACACAGTTCGGGAACAAAGCCCAAGGGAATAAAGCCCTATCTTAACACAGTTCGGGAACAAAGCCCAGGGGAATAAATCCCACTTTCAACACAGCTCGGGAACAAAGCCCATAGGGAATAAAGCCCTATCTTAACACAGTTCGGGAAAAAAGCCTATGGGAATAAAGCCCTATCTTAACACAGTTCGGGAATAAAGCCTTATCTTAAACACTGTTCGGGAACAAAGCCCAGGGGAATAAAGCCATATCTTAACACAGTTCGGGAGCAAAGCCCAGGGGAATAAAGCCCACTTTCAACACATCTCGGGAACAAAGCCCAGAGGAATAAAGCCCTATCTTAACATAGTTTGGGAACAAAGCCTAGGGTAATAAAGCCCTATCTTAACATAGCTCGGGAATAAAGCCCGTGGAACAAAGCCCACTCTCAACACAGCTCGGAACAAAGCCCACTCTCAACACAGCTCGGGAATAAAGCCCTGGGGAACAAAGCCCACAATCTACACAGTTCGGAAACAAAGCCCACTCTCAACACAGTTTGGGAATAAAGCCCAGGGGAATAAAGCCATCTCTCAACACAACTCTGGAACAAAGCCCATATTCAATACAGTTTGGGAACAAAGACCAAATGTCAAAGCATCTCAGGATAACAAGTAATTTAAGCAACAGCTGGCGAGCCATGTAAGTAAAAATGCATGCATAACTTTGATAGGATTGTCATTGTCACACACTGCACAAGTCCCATCAAAGTGGGGGCGACTGTAGGCACTGCATTTTTGCATATAAGTCCCGATGATGAGTCTCACAAGGAGACACTACCTCTTTAATTGTGGAAGTCGCGGGAAACGGACGTCGGAAGGGAAGAGTCAAATTGACATATTTTTGGAATAATTCATTTGTTTATGCTTCGAGTTTGATAGTTGGACCTCCGTTTTAAAACATACCCTTAGCCCAAATCCCCACAAACCACACACCAAGCCCACACATCACCAAACCAAACACCCAAACCTACCAAAATGGACCAAACTCACGCCCAGCCACTCTAAGTCACCCCATTAGCCTTCCAATTAAACAAAACACACATTAAACACATGCTGAAATCAAGACAAATCACATTCCCTAATTAAAAGATACAAATCAAATCTCATCAAATAGTTTCCTAATCCACTTAAATTACATTCCCTAATTAAAATATACAAATCAAATAATATCCTTAACCAAAAGAGAAGAAATCAAATCAAATTTAAAGATATTCCAAATTAAAAGATATCCCCATAAATGCACAAATCCTTTCCTTATTCACACAAGGATTACCCCTCATTTGCCTATAAAAAGAACCCTTAACCCAACCTTAGAACCCCTAGCTCATTCACACACAAAAAAAACCAAGCAGAAAATCATTGCCCATTGTCGTCCAACACTCATAAACCCCCCTATTTGCCGTGAAAAATAACCAAAGTCTGTCCCTTCAACGCACAAAGCCACCTCTTCACGTTACTGCCCCAATCTTCATGCAAGACTACAACCTAAAATCCCCTTCATCGCGCAAGACCACAACCATAAATCTGCCCATATACTCACGCCTGAAACAGCCTCACACTCACCGAGCAAACAGCCCATCGAATAACTCTGAAATCACCGTAAAAAACCCCCTGAAACAGTCCAGAATTTGCCCCAAAACTGCACCAACAACAGCCCCAAAACAGTGACAAAACACAGCCCCATCACCCTCCAAAATCACAAAAAACCGTCATGTTTGTGCAATATATCAGTTTATTAAAGTGGAACACGAAAATATGCAAAAGCCTCTTCGGATGGTTAGATACAAACACCCAAAATAATCCAATTAACTATATTCCTATGTTAATTAAGAAACTTTGAATTCATTAAGTTTAAGTTCCAATTATGGCTACCCCTACCCACAGGTATATTTCTATCCTGTAAGAAAATCTACCTAAGAGACATTTACCCCAAGGTGAGATCGAGAGCTATTGAGTCTGAAGGTAAACCTAAAATCCTTTTTCCAAGTTCATTTTAAGTTTACCAAATCAATCTTATTAATGGCCAGTTAACAAGAAGCATTAAGACTAAGGCTCAATAAATAAACCAATATATTACCCAAGACATAAAATAACCACTTATAAACCGTGATATTGGAATTCATATCTAGGATTATTAAAAACATAAATAAAGAAAATGACAAAAATAAAACTTGGAAATTAAAAAGATAAAATTAACAATAAAATAAAATATTGGGGTTAGATGATCCACTTATATTACTTCTAATTTAGAAATCTCTCTTATAATATATAAACTTGCATGACATTACCAACCGACCATATTATAACTAAGGCAGATTAATCTAAATTATAATAATAAAAGCTTTACCTTCCACCCCAGCATAAGGAGTTACCTCCTCAAAATTTAAGTAAAATAAAAAAGATATATTGCTTAAAATTAAAATTAAATACAAGAAAGCTGTAAATAAATAAACAATATACAATCTTCTTAGTATTCTTAAATAAATCCCCAGAAGAAGGTATGAAATTTCAAATGAATTCTTAAATAAATACCTCATCATAATTTCAAATGAAGCTTTACCTTACGCGTTGCGACGTGCAGTTGATCTTTGACGCGTGTACGTGACTTTCACGAGATGATAACACGTGGCTGTCGGCAGAATTATTGGCTCGGCATCGCGACGCGTGAAGTCTTGTGCGTCGTGATAATGACGTCATGCTGAAGTAAGGAATGACCCATGGTGTCGGAAGGCTGAATTATTGTGCTGACATCATGATGACAAGTGTCGACAGAACAGTGACTGTGGCACGCCGCGACGCGTGAAATGATAATTTTGCCTTTTTGTCCGTTTTTCTCTGTTTTGGCCCCGATTAGATTCCAGTGAGTCCTGAAACCTTATTTATCTACAAAATACACAAACCACATCAAAATATTCACAAAACTCAAGAAACTATACAAAATATTAAGTAAAACGGGCGGTAAATAGTGATATATTTCTCGCTTGTCAGTAGCCATAGCTCTAAGCATTCATTTAGAGTTCCAAACTCTAATTTTATGTCTATATCTAACATAAATATTTTGACCCAATTACAAGCATATTGTGTTTATACTTCCAAAGCATCTTAACACAATTAATTATCCTAATTTCAACATTATGTATCTAATACATAATTTATCACTATATGTCTCACTTATGAAAAACTCACGAATGAAAAACATAGCTTTTAAAGAAGATCAAACTTGCCTAGCAAGGTTGATTTAAAGATCCAATCTACTTCTCCTTGTTAAGATATTGTGGAGAAAATCCAAAGTTAACAAGCTTGACTCCAAGATCCAATCTTCATTCCAATAATAGCAAGCTAAACTCCAAGATCCAATCTTGATTTCTCCTAACTTAAATGTTGTAGAGATCTCACAAAGCTTCTCTAAACACTTCTCTAACTTAGGCTAATTTCTCTAATCTTGCTTGTATTTAGTTTTCTCAATCTTTTGCTTTGCTTAATTAAAAGCTTCCTAAAACTTGCTATTTATAGCAAAACTTAGGCAATTTTACATTAATAAAAGTTGATTTATGTGTGCTTAATCTAATTTGTCCAAATATATATAATTAGGTGTGACTAATCTCCATTGTCTACCATTTTGATTTAATTCAATTAAATCAAGACAAGGATTAGGAAATGAATTATTTCAATGTTTTCCACTTTAATTTAATTCAATTAAATCAAACCAAAATCACCTATTATTACATACTTACAATTACCATAATATCCTCAAATGGTAGAGATAATTATGATTTTATAATTAAGCCATTGTGTAATTATTGAATTAATCCAATCAGGTCAAAGTAAATAATCAATGTTATCCAATAACACTTGATTATCTTGGTTGATAATTATAATATCGAATATTATCTTTTATTAAAATTAATCAGCTACCAAAGTGCTCAACGAGTACACTTCATATTGGGACTCTCTAAGTTCAGACACGTTCATCATATAAGCCTAGCTCATATATACGCAATTCAGCCACCTCTGAATTCGCGAAGAACACGAATGACCTTTCTGAACTATACAAGTCAAGGTTATCACATATGTTTAACAATCCCTCCATCGTAGGTTATCCGAGTTGTACTTAGAAAACATAGGATACACCGTCAAGGTTCTGAGACGCACATCTCATGTCGACATGTCCACTATTCTTCATAACTGATGCGATCCACTGTAGGTGATCGGCTTTGGCCAAAGCTTTAAGAATCGTGACTTTACTTACATGGATACTTAAACCCCTTTATGGTACACATACGGGCAGACAGATCATATCTTGCTTCGCAATTGATTAATGAGTACATCGGTCCACACCCAACGAATATCTAGAGGCCATACCATGAAAGGTTTCTAACATATATGGGATCAAAGTGTGGAGGATCTCACACAAAATCAATGTTATCCTATAGTCAAAGGATTACATATGCTACTCGACTTGAGGAGATTCCTATTGACGGTGGTGTGTACTTCCAACTATTAGGAATCACATGTGAGTCATTTAATATTCGATCCAACCAATACCCACATGTCTATACGAGATTCCAAAACTCATGGTACATCGGGTTTAAATCATTGGAACTCCAATTCTAATATACGACATGTGCTAGTCTTTTAGGTTATAGGAATTCGACCCTATTCCAAAACCAATTACTAGGATTATATACTTTAAGAATAATTTACAATAGTAATACTTATCTCAATGTTGGACCATCTAGAGTCCAGTATTACTGCAAGACTATTTTAAGATCGATGTCATTCTTAGTATATCTATACATCAATCTAATACGCATAAAACAATACCATTAATAAGGTACAAAATGAAAATGTAGTTATTTTCGTAATAAATAATAAAATGTACAATACATCATTCAGATTGGCGCTCCAATGACCTAATCCAACACATCTACCATCCATCACAGACATGAGCCACCTCAGTCCTGTCATGAGGCATTGTAGGCCAATAGTAGCATTGCCAGAGCGCCTTATTAGCGATCGACCTTCCTCTATCGTGTCTCCCACATATGCCTTTATGGATCTCCTTTAGGATATAACTACCATCATTAGGTCCAAGACACCACAGATACGGCATCATGTACTCTTTTATGTATAGAACATCGTCTATGAGACATAAATGGCCGTTGTTATACTTCACCTTTCTCACATCCTTTTTTCCTCAAGTAACTCCTCATACTCTTGATATCTCTTGATCGAGTCCATCTAAGTCGATTTGTCTTCTGCTTCTACTTCCATCATGTTTATATCACCCACATTCTTCGGCTCGAGGATTTCCAAAGGTATAGCCTATGGAATGTTGGAATTGATTGATGAGGCCAACAGAGCCAGTGAATCCAAAAATTGGTTGCTGTCCCGAACTATCTGTTCGAATGTGACATTTTCCATCCCTTCAAGCAGTTTCTTCACCTTCCTAAGGTAAGCTATCCTATTGGGCTCCCTAGCCTAGAGCCCATCATTCATTTGCTAGACAGCCAACTACGAGTAACGTTTCACCACCACATCTCTTATCC
Source organism: Zanthoxylum bungeanum (assembly GCA_019454045.1). Taxonomy (NCBI): domain Eukaryota; kingdom Viridiplantae; phylum Streptophyta; class Magnoliopsida; order Sapindales; family Rutaceae; genus Zanthoxylum; species Zanthoxylum bungeanum. The sequence continues at coordinate 43,035 of SKCR01041636.1, forward strand.
ATTCGCATCACGTAATATCAAGCCGATCAGGATTACCTCATACTCTGCTTCATTATTAGTGGCCTCAAATGTGAATATCAACGCATAGCTCATCTCTATATCTTGCCCATTACTAATGGTGATACCAACCCCACAACCCTGGGAACTAACCGACTCGTCCATATATAAATCTTATTTCTCATATTCTTCCCTAACTACCGACACATGTAGTTCCGTGAATTTCGTCATGCCCAATGTTTGCCCCTTGATGGATACCCGAGGTGGATAACAGATATCATATTCACTAAGCTCTAATGATCATTTCATAAGATGGCCTGATGTTTCTATTTTGTGCAAGATTTTCCTAAAAAGATAGTCGGGGTTTACCCTGATGAGGTTTGCTTGAAAATAAGGGCGTAGCTTTCTAGCCACTATAACTAGTGACAGGGCCATCAATTTATGGGAAATGTACCTAGTTTTTATGTCTAACAATGCCTTGCTAGAGTAGTATACTGGCTTCTGCACACTATCTATTTCTTGTACTAAAACTGAACTTACTGCGTGTGGTGAAATAACTAAGTATATAAATAATTTATCACCCGGAATTTGCTTTGCCAGAAGTCGAGCTCGGATCAGATACTCATTAAGCTACTGAAATCCATCCTTGCATTCACTAGTCCATGCTAGTTCCTTTTTTGCCTTCTTTATAAATTGAAAGCAGACGTGGCATTTGTTGGTTGGTTTGGAAATAAACCGATTACGCACTACAACCCAACCAGTCAGACTTTGAATCTTCTTTACCATCTTTGGGGACTTCAAGTCTATAACTGCTTTCATATTCTGGGGATTTGCTTCGTTGATCTTCTAGGGATTTGCTTCAATGCACATGGCACTGACCACATACCCCAGAAACTTTATCAAAGACATGCTAAACGCGTACTTCTCTAGGTTCAACCTCATTTAATACTTCCTTAGGAGCTCGAAAGTCTCCCTAAGGTCCTTCAAATGATCCTCGAGCAATATTGATATCGTGATCATGTCATCTACATACACTTGCATGGTTTTACTAATGAAAGGCTTGAAGACCCGGTTGACCAGCCTTTGATATATTACCCCAGTATTTTTCAGCCCAAAAGACATTACGTTGTAGCATTAAATCCCATGGTCGGTCATAAAGACTGTCTTCTCCTAATCCTTGGGATACATCGTGATCTGGTTGTATTTCGAGAACACGTCCATAAAACTCAGGAGCCTGTGGTAGGCTGTTGGGTCCACTAGCTGATCAATTTTACGTAGTGGGAACTATCATTAGGGCAAGCATTATTCAAGTCTGAAAAATCTACAAACATCATCCATTTTCCATTAGCCTTTTTCAAAAAGGCCATATTCCAGCCTGCAATAACATATCCACTTCTACATGGATTGCCTCATACCGCTTCTGGTTAAAGTCATCCTTTTCTATTTCACCGCCACTAATCAATTGACAGACAATGACTTATGACTTGGGGATCAATCCCAAGCATGTCATTATGAATCCCAATGAAAACATCAGCATATTCCCTGAGGAATCCAATGAGCTCTGTTTTGATGCTTTATTCCAGCCCGACCCCGACCTTCACTAACTTCTCTGAGCCATAAGTGCCATAATTTCCAAGTCCTCTCTCATTTATCCGCACTAGATACTCTCCTCAAGTCAGAGGTTAGTTGTCTCCACTTCCGCCAACCCTTCTTCCCCCGGTCTTGATGATCCAGGTATTTGGGCTTGTCCCAATGGTCATTATGAGTTGTGCCCGACCTAGAGGAACGACAGTTGGTCCCCATAACCAATAAATTGAGGTAGCAGCCTTTATCAAAGTGTTAAACTCTACATCCAACCCATCCAAGGCCTCATTTGATATAATGTCCACAATGCTCACTGGATCCACTAGTATCATGTCCATATTCGACCCACATATATTAACAGTGATTATAATCGCGTCATCGTAAGGATAGTTTACTCCCTGAATGTCCTCGTATGTGAACACTATCTGAATAGGTTAGGATTTGTGTATTATCGGTGCCCTCTATTATTCAACACTTCGGGGCCTTTGACTCTATAATAGTTCTTCATGGCCCAGTTTGAATCTTACCAAAAAATAGTGGGTCCCCTAAGGTTAAAGGGAAGGGTTTATAAATCGACTCTACCACCATACCCTGAATCTACATCAACAATACAAATATATCCATGTGTAACTTCTAGTCAGTATTTCCATTATAAACGTCAATTATGGCATGGTAAACCTTATTGGAGACTCTGCCTCCAAATCTTGTCTTCCCGTTCACATCATCATGCACCCATCTCTCGCCTTTTCATCTCCCAGTGAAACCAGTCCCTCCAATGGTTCTCGAAACTCTCTTTCCTTCTGCTAGAGAATTCCTCACAGTCCTCTATTCGATCATGATGCCTCATTTCTCATGGAGCTTTTCGTTCCTCATATTTGTAATGACCCGAATCAGGTACCCTGAAATAGGGGTAATTATTAGATGACTCGGGTGTTCGACTGACATCATTCCTTTCCTGAGATGTATCTGAAGATGCCTCGCTGGCTACAACCACCGATCTCTCCCTCGTGATTTTCTTCTCATGGCCTCAAACTCCTTCTCTTAACCAACCATTCTTTTTCCGTTGGCAATCTCTTACCTTCTATGGTTGGGACCCACGAGAGCTTGTTCTCCCGACCTCTTATCCAACATCTTGATTCTCTCTCACATGGTCTCCATGAAGGTTTGGGTAACTTCTATTTCTTTCTAGGCATTCTCTCATTCCTACCGTAAGCCCTCTTCCAACTTCCGCATCCATTATTCTGCTGATGCACCACCAGCTTTGTGGTCTCCATCTCTAGCCATTGCCTGATTGTGTTTGTTATTTTTATATCGTGTCCCCACAGAAGGCACCAATTGTTGACGGCCGTTTTTCATTCCAATGGTAAAATCAGTAATTACCCCTCAAACAAACCTCCTTCAACTGTGAATTTGTTTAGTTGTGGGAACATCACAAACTTGCAACAGACTGGTAGTCACACAAAGATAATGATTAACATGGTTCAGCGGAGAGTGTCTTCAACCTATGTCCACGGGAGAAAAATGGGATATAGTTTTATTGAGCTCGGGCAAATACCAACCAGAGCATATAAAATGAGGAATTACACAAGATATAGTAAAAATAACTCCACGAGTTATGATTTTCTGGTATACTTCTCACAATATGGTCGGGTTCATAACTCATTTTCTCTCTCTATCACTACTTCTCTTAGTACTATTTCTTTCCAATTATAACTTTCTCTTTTTTAATTTATCTAGCTAAAAGAACCAACCCCCTCTACAATGATTTCAACCCATTTATTTAGGTTCTCAAATGCGCTTTACAACCGACCCTAACGTCACCCTACATCACTTAGTCATCATTACCCTCATTATCTACTGCATCCACCAACCCTTCCGACAGAACTCAAGCCAGCTACTCTGCCACTGCACCGGCTTATGGCTTCTTTTGGTAGCCTATGGCGGCTGATTGACTCTTAACTTCATGTGAATCATTGCTTTATTATTTCATCATCAGCCTTCTAAATACACATATTTTCAGGTAGGGCATACGTCATACTGTTTTAACCTGGTCGGGTGTAGCTTCATCAAAACTCATCGGGTCAGGTTCATCATTTAAAGATACCCCATCGAGTCGGGGCGCTGAAACACACAGAACTCCCCCCAATTCCAACTTAAAAAATGGCCGGGTCGGGACCACCATCACCCCATCCTCCGAAATTTTCCTCTGGCATAGCACGCCACTGCATAGCATGGTCGGGTCCTTCTTCCAATATTCCTCTTGCTATTGGGGTTTTGGGCCTATCTAACCATTTTTTCCTGGTAGTGCAACAAAGCTCGGATCCACTGGTCTTGGCCCACCTCGGGGTGAGCGGTGTAAAAAACAATAATCAACATTGGCTTCAATATCATCAATTATTTTTACAACAATGATAGATGTAATGAATGAGTACTCCTTCAATATAGATTCACAGTTAAACTGTGATTTTAAATTAAAATTTTAATTCAATTAAATAATATTTTATACCAACAATCTCTCCTAATTGATTTAAAATCATAATTATGTACTCATTATGCACTCATGGAGTACATCTATAACTACTCTTATTATTATTATATGATTTTTTTTTTCCAAAAATTATTATAGGTTCAAGAGAGTTTCCTCGATCGATTTTTTTCTTTGTATTTCTTACACTTCTTCACAACACTTTAAAAAGTCACATAGTAATTAGAATTGCTACAAGAATATTGAAAACCCACCAAGTAAATTACATGACTTTTTGATACTATTTGTTTACTAATCTTTAACACAACTGAAAAAAAATTATTTCAATCACATTAATTTTTAGGTTGTAATGTTAATAAAATAAAGACAAATAAAAATGAAAAAGCAAATCTGGTCATCAAGTTGGGGTTTTTTATTTTTATTTTATTATTATTTTTTGTTTATGAGTTGAAGGAAAGGGGAGAATGATGAGAGTTAGATTCCCAAACACATGCAGCATCACAAGAGAATGTCCTTCGCAATCATCTTCCCCAGTTGTTTCCTAATCTTACTTTTCTACTTACGTAAACTATCTAAATTAATACTTTTATTTATTATTTTAAAATTGTGTTCCTAATTATCTTAACTTAAATTAAATAAAAGATGCCTTGTCTTCTTTTTTCTTTTTTTTTTGTTAGGATTCCATATTGTTTAAGTATGACTTTAGTTGGTGACTTATTAATTTTTATATACGCTCTCTTTATAAGGCTGCTTTTAAGAATGAATTCTACTTGTTGATACCATAACAACTTATATTAATTGATGAGCGGTTAATAATCATATTTACTGCTCAACTATTAAAATAATATTTGTGTTATTTTGAGTTGTATGAGCGCTTTTATGTGTTTTGAGTGTGCTTGTAGGTTAAAAATCATATCAAGATTTAATTGGACTCAATGAGTAATGAATCGGTAATCTTGGAACACATTTGGGGCAAATTTCAAATTTACTAGCGCGTCCCGACACTGGACAGCGCAGCGAGACGCGCACATGAAGGAAAATCAGACAGAATGTGCACAGATGGGCATGTCATGATGCGCCAAACGTTATCAAGAAGCGTCGCGACGTGCTACACTCGCGACGCAATGCGCAAGCCGTCCCGAACTTGATTTTTTATCAAGGAATACCCTCCGGATCTCCTATATAAGTAATAGTTCATCCCAAAACCTAAGAGGAAATCTTATAACACAATTTATAGTCCCATAGCATATAAGAACGCATAGAGTAAGACAATAACAAGTGCTTTAATCGGTGCTAGAGTTTGAAGACGAATAATGCAAACGATAATTTCTTCTTCCATTCACTCTCTACTTTATCCCTTAAGCATTTTTGTTTTGTATTAATAATGATTAGCTCATTTTTATTGATTATCATGAGTAGCTAAATCATTACTTTAGTGTTGTATGAACCTTAACCATGTTATTTAATTAAGTTGCATAATTGTATTCTTTTGGATTTTTTATTTATTATTTATTATTCTCTGTACTCTGATGCATATTTTATTTGTCTGACCAACAATAGAATAGTCTTGGTAAATCCTTAGGAACTCGGTGGAGGGAATTATGGTTAGCCGTGGGAATAATAGCGCACGATCTAGCTCTGTTGATTAGATTTCCCATCAAGATAGAAATATACATGCATGGCATGCTTAACCAATATTAGAACATGACCTCAACAAATTTTGTTTAAATTAATTAACTTAAACATATAGTTAATTGGTTTAAGTTGGATATTTCTACTGACCATCAAAAGAGGCTTGTAAATAATTTAGTATTCTAGGTTAATAATATGTAACAACCCAATTAATAGAAAGTGTCTGAACTCATCGTGTGCATGCTTAGGTGAAGTTACAACCATATGTTCTTCTCGCATATAAAGTTTATCTCCAATTTATTATTAGTCTTTATTTACTTTGAGTTAATTTTAGAATAATCACTCATTTTCTCACTCAATTGTTTAGTCTTAGTTAAGTAGGTTAGTTTTAATACTAATAAGAGAAATTTTAAGTTCATGTGAGTACGATATCTGACATTCTGTCGCTATATTACTTGAGCGATACGTGCACTTACGTACGGTACAAATATACGATCATTAATCTATATTGACTACGTATTTTTTTAACTAGTGACTTGTTAATCTATAGATTTCTTTTGGAAATGTTGGAATCATTGCCTTCAAATCACCCGATATAGGCTTAAGCGAAGCAAGTAAAACTACCGACTGCCCCAAGCTTTTATAAAAAAAATACATCCCTTAAACTCGAACCCAAGACCCAACCAAATCTTAAGTAATTTATCATCAAATCCCACCCCTAATGACTTAATAACTATAGACACACTCTCTTTTTATCTGCGGATGTCTGCTCATTATGTTTTTAACAATTATAATGAAGATAATAAATCCAGGGTCCTACCGCTCTGTAACCGGGTAGCCACCAAACTGGAAGGAGGCCCGCATTTTCTAGATTCTTCGATCACTTAGAGATGATCCACTGCATTGCCATCGCATCATACACGCTCCACGATTTCAATATCGGGTGTTACGGTTTCATCGATCAGACATTAGTTATTCAGCCAAACCAACGAGGTGGTATATCATGTGTGTGGGGTCCGCTTGCTGTGAGAGAGATGACATATACACCCGGCACATAATATAATTTTAGCAAACCAACACGTATGACAACGGGCAAGATGTCTTCTGGCTATTTCAGAAAGTTGCCTAGAATCCCATTTAATAAGAAAGTCTCCTATTTTATTATAAATATTATTTTATATTTAAAAATACAAATTCTAAAATTATAATTAATTATTTATTGATTTTCAATATGTAAGTATTATTTTTAAATCAACTACTAAAATATGTTAAAATCTTAATATTAATATTAAACTAACTACAAATTCTTTATAATTAATATTTATATATTTTTTTAATAAACTAATAAAATCCCTAAAAGCCTCAATTATTAACTTTAGAACTAATAAAAATCTGATTACTAATTTTGCATCTAATTAAAACAACTTGCTTTAACGCCCTACATTTAACTATTAATGATCCATCTATATTATATTTATATTTAAGAAATTTTTTTTTAATGACTTTTAACCGTATCAAAATAGGTTTAGGCTTAAAAAATTGTCTGAATATATTAAGTGGGAAGTTGACACTAAAATATGTAAATAAAATTAATGAATTTTATTGCATTGATTTCAGTTCTTATCTAGTTTTAATAGAGCTTTGTTGTTCTTATATTCAAGATTTGGTTTTCTAGAGTCTTTTCCATCAAAAATTCAGTTCATTGTTATCTTGTTGGGATGTATGCCCTAAAACATAATGTAATATGTAAACGATATTTTATTTTAAATAATATACGATGCAGTTTTTCATTTATCAAAATATTATTTTTAAAGTCGCATATTATAAATTGTCATGTATGCCCTTAGATACTAAATGTAGTTTCAGACTTAGTGTATAAGCATTATACAAAAGATGATTTAAGTCTGAAATTAGTAATCATAAATAGTCCGTAAAGAGCAAACAAAGACGGATACTTTATTTGTGTTTTATCTAAAGTTGCGGTCCATTCCATACTGTATGACGAGTTTGATCCGGGTTCGTTCATGTGGTGACATGGGAATGAAGGCACTTTATATTATGTGATCATATAGGACTAGACCAAAACATAAATGAATTTCTTTTAATATCCGTTAAACAAAGAAATTCATATCAGTCTAATAGATGATCATATATCGGTTGATCTGAATTCTCAGTATACTACGAACTTCTGCATGACAGGCTATGTCATTTGATTTACAAAGGTGAGGTTAGTGAAGAAATATCGACCAATAGCTACGTATTTTGGGGACATGGTTTGGTGTGTGGCTGTGGACGTTTTACATAGATATGAAATCCACTATTCTTGGGAGAAGTAGATAAGTATCTTCCTTAAGGGTTGATTTGGTACTTAAACAGTTAGAGCGCTCAAGTCTTTCTATTACGAATAGAAAGATTAATATTCATAATAGTTATGAATAAATCGTTCATTAGAGAATCAATGATACTTATGGCACAAAATAATTAGAGGGGTATAACGGATATTATGACCCGACTCTAATTATGAGATACTCGTGGAGGGTCAATCTGTATGTAGTGATTATATCAATGGACACCAATGAGTTTCAGTATAAAATATATTTGCAGTAACGAGAGTACAGTTTTGGGTTTTTACTGAAATAACCTAAAATTAATAATTTAGAATATTTGATTAAAGAGTTTTAATTAATATACCGACATTATTGGATTTCAGAGCTGTAGGTCCATTTGATCCCCTTGTTAGCTTGTTACACTATAGAAATACATGGAATAATTGGATAGTCCAACTATGAACTTATTTGAAAAATATTAAATAATTGAGAATTATTTAATGTCAAAATTATTAATTTGATTAATAATTATATAATGTCACACTTTGTAATTATATATTAAAATGTTTAATATATAATTTTTATATTAATGATTATTAGATAATCATTTAATATAAAATTTGATTTTTGAATTAAATTTGATTTAAATCAAAATCAATATGTAATTTATATCATGATATAAGTAGGGGTGGCAATTTGGGTCAGGTTTCGTTTATTCGTTTGATTCGATTCGCTTTAAAGCAAATACGGGTTTGAAAAAATGGATTCGTTTAATAAATAGGTCGATTCGATTCGATTCGTTTATTAAACGAATCGAATACGAATTTAAGCTCATTGATTCGTTTATTCGTTTATGATTCATTTTATTATTTTTATTTACTAGTTCTTATTAATTTTCAATTAAGATTCCAGAAATTATAGTTAATTATCATAGAAAAAGTAATATTTTCGATATTTGGTGAGGTATTTTTAGTAAATATATTAATTACATATTTCATATGTATATATTTATGAAGAATTAATGTAAATCAAGTGTGGTAAATTATTTTATTAAAAAATATCATTGACTAAACGAATAAACAAATATTCTTATTCGATTCGTTTAATAAACGAATCGAATACGAATCATGATATTAGGATTCGTTTAATAAACGAATCGAATACGAATCCATCATATTTTGATTCGAGTCGTTTAGGATTCGATACAAATTCGATTAGTTGATTCGTTTTGCCACCTCTGGATATAAGTTATATTTTAAATTTAATTTTCAAATTAAATGATATTTGATATCATATTTAATTTTGAAATTAATAATTTTATTGTGACAAAAAGACCCTTGGCCAAAAATTAATATTTATATTAGGGTTATGGTTAATTTTGTATAAACACAATTGTAACCTAAACCCTAGATATAAATACAAAGTGTTTATCTTGGAAACACTGACCCTAACCACTTTCTCATTCTCAATGAGATTGAAAATGAGAGAAAATAGAGAAAATATGGAGGAAAATTTTCTTAAGAAAATTTTTCTCTGGTGAGTTATTTCGAGTCCACTCTCACGGATTTTTGATGGTGAATTATAACATGGAAAATTGAATGGTGACCTGATCCTTGAAACAAATCTCATAGCATTGATCACATTCACGAAATCAAAACTGCTTCTTTGATAATAATACAAGCAGCTCGCGCATTGAAGAAGCCAAGTTTTAACATGCATGATGCATGTAATTTCAAGAAGCCGAACAGTCACAAATGAGCTTGATCATCAACTTGAGCGCTGTTGTTGTTGCTTTGCCTTGGGAAATAGTGTTGCATGTTGTTGTTACTTTGTCAAAGCTAGTGAATCACTTGCAATTTTCTTGCCTTAAGCCGTGAGTTGCAATTGGATTTTGACAAATCAAACACATAAATCATTCAGCTCACGCAAGTTGCGCAAGCAATGCATGCATGGAGGAAGTCCAACGGACACTTGCGAATTGTCTAGTTGCATGAGCTTGGTTCGGCAGTGAACAGAAATAATATTTATTATTAATACTGCAGTAGAGTTCTGCATAGTGTAGTGTAAGGGAGCAGAAAATTTTTCAAGGTCGATCCCGGGACCTAGAGTCATTTCCGCTGCACGAGGAGTCATTCACGTGAAGTGTTTGCGAGATATGTTCCAACACTTTTTACATGCCAAAGTTGGGCCATTCGCAAGAGCAAATGAATTCAGTCTTCATGCACTTAATTAAGGCTACAGAAGATGGATCTAGCCCAATGAAGTAACATTTCCGATTTGATATATGCAATGACAGAATTTACGCAGTCTTCGTATTATGACCATAACGTTTTTATCCGATGTTCGATTTTGGTGATTTAAGTTGAGTTGGAAAGAAAACGCAAAGATCTAAAACCTTTTAGTTTATATCAAAGACAAACGAGGACTCCTTCATGGTCAAAATATAATCGCAATAAATCCTTACTATTTTTTTGTTTTATGTTTTAAGTTTAATTTATGTTTTAATATAATGGGCTAATTTTAATGTTAATTTACAACCCATGCACGAAATTTAAGTCTTATTTAGCTTAGAATTTAATTTTATTAGTTCAATTAGGATTTATTTTAAGTTTTTTAGTTTAATTAGCTTTTCTTATTTAAGTTAACTTAGGATTTTACAATGAACTATTTAAAGGTGCATTTAGCTTGTAATTTAGAGAGAGATTTTTTAATAAAGAGTAGTCATTGGCGTTTAACACCCAAGTGTGTGACAAAGTGGATTCTCTCATGGTCGTGGACGCTCACAAAGTAGTTCTTTACTCCCAAGTATAAGAGTGTCGAAGTAATAAAATAACCCGGTAAGCCTGGGGTCGATCCACAAGAAATAGATTTTTAGTATGATAAAATAATAATTAAAGCAAAAGGAAAAAGATCGATTTATTTGAAGTTGTTTGGAGAATTTGAATTAAATGACAATAATAAAATAAAATATTGGGGTTATGGGATCCACTTTTAATATTTTATATTTAGAAATCTCACTTTTTATAATATATAAATGATCATTATAACCCGATTAATTTACTTCCAGAATTAACTATGCCATAAAACCGGCCATAAAGGCGATAGTCATTTTTGTTAATAACTAGTCTTGACATTGTACTAAATATGCCAAAAACATAAAACCAGCCATAAAGGCAGTGATACCGTTCATCTATAACAAGTCCAGTTAGGTACTAAATTATGCCGAAATCGTATAAAACTGGCCATATAGGCGGTAGAACAGTTTGTCAATAATTAGTCCATATCTCAATTAATTATTATTCATTACTATTTATATATTATAATATAAGTGAGATTAATCTAAACTTTAAATAATAGAAGTTTCACTCATTCCCCCAGCGGAAAGTAATAAGCTACTCATACTATAATTAAAAACATACATAATTTTATTACTAAAATTAAAAAATATTACAAGAAATTAAACACACAAGATACAATCTTCAATTCCTTAAGAGAAATCAAAGAAAGTATGAAGAAAATGAATTCAGAACTCTTCAATTTATAGGCAAAGAAAATGCTTCCACCAATTTCTCCACCAAACACTCCACCAAATATGCCACCAAACACTCCACCAAACATGGAAGCATGTTTGGTGGAGAAATTGACAAATGTTTTTTTTTTTTTTTTTTTTAGGATTTGATATTTAACATACTTTGGATTCTTCATCAATTTCGGTATTGAAAACTTCAGAATTAGAGACTCTTGTGAACATTAAAGTTGTATATTTTTGAGAATTCTTCATCTGGAACTGGAATCACTTCAATCAGATATCAAAGTAAAAAATTATGACCAAATTACGAACATTGCGCATGACTGAAATTTCCAAGGTTATATACTGTTAGAACGCCCTATTAAATTTCCGGCCTCCAAAATCTAAATATTAAATCCATTTTTATATATATGTATCCAACGTATTATTTCACCTACATAAAAGATAAAAAAACACAATTAACATAAATATATTTATTATTTAACAATTTTTCTAAATTAAGGGGATTAATGAAACCACAAGTGTAAAATAATATATTATTCTCTTAATAAATATGCACTTTTTAGTCCCAATCAGCATGTTCTCTAGAGGTTCGACTTGATCTTAGAGAGGTTTTGTTTCCAAACAAAACGAGTTCAAGGTTCTGACAAGAAATAAAGAAGGATTTTCAAGAACATGTTTATTAGGGGTATAACTTGATCTTGGAAGGGTTTTATTCCTAAAAAATCATGATTCGTGATTCTTGGGGTTCGTTCAATTACGTGGGGTTGCCTAGGAATCAATTCTAAAGTAGTTTCCATAAGTTTGGTAGCTTGTTATTACTCAATTATTGCATGTCAATGGTCAAAGTTACATGTTAATGATTAAAAATTCCATGTTATGAAATGTTTTGTATTTATTGGTTGTGGTTTCATATTTAATGGTTAAAGTTTCATGTTCAATGGTTGTAGTTGCATGTTCGATTTACAAAACATTAAAAGATTACATGTTATTGCTCAATGTATTAAAATTAGGCTCTATACCGAGATCAAAATAATACATTCATGTAGGGAAGACATAACTAGATCCATCATCACAAAAGCATATCAAAAGGCAATCTACTATTTGCATAACCTTTCTCTACTAACAGAATATGATGAAGAAGCATTAGATGACAAAATAAAAGACCTACTAATCTTACGAACCTATAAAATGAAGAAATGAGTAAGCTTACACTTAGTGCAATAGATCACAACTTAGTGTCGTGGATAAATGAATAACAAAATGGATCGAATAAGTCTTTCATAATACAAATAAATACATAAATGTGTAAACATGCGTATAAAATATTTCTTATTTCTCATAAATCTTTTTCTGCATAAGAAAATTCAGCATAAAACAACACTATTCATTCATCTATATACACGCTCATGACATAACAAAAAAACTGGCAACATGAGACTTTCCCATGGCAATAACTGACATCCGGAGTAAAATTTACAACGTGAGACCTTATCTCACGGTAAATAAATCTGGCACGTAAATGTTTATAAAGTGTATCTTAGTACAAAAATCATTTAAAAAACATATGTTCATTTAGCTCAAAAGTCATGCAAGCATTTTGATATTCTAAAATCCATAATTTCTAACATAATCAATATTCGATCTTTTTTCAGCAATATATAAAATTTCCAAAATCTAAATCATTTAATGCATACATAACATTAGGGATGGCAATGGGGAGGGGAGGGGATCGACATCCCTGACAATTTTTAGATGTCCACATCTCCTCGTAGTTATTTCAGAGGAGGGGATGAGAATCCCCGAATAATAAAATGGATCCTCGAGGGGCCCCAAACCTCGAATAATAAAAAAATATTCTTAAAATTAAATAATTTTAAATCATTGAAAAGTATATTAGTTGAACTATTAATTAATATAGAAATCAAGCATACAAATTCAAAAATTGATAATATCTATTACACAAATAATAATTTATATAAAAGGACTTAAATTCATATTTTTTGTCTTTTTATTTGATCTGTAACTAATTAAAATGATAAATCCATCATTAAAAATTGATTATTTATATAATTATTTCATTTAAACCCTTATACAATTTATAATTTGTATATTTTTATAAATATTATTCGAACATATTTATTAAAAATTAAAAATAAATAAATTAAAACTTAAATGGCTAATGGGGAGGGGATGAAGATGTTACCTAATCCATGTCCCTTCCCCGAATGAGAAATGGATATTAAATTTTCCCCGTCTCTATCTTTGACATTAAGTTTTTCAATGTTTCATCAATGATCCCCTCCCCAATTGGGGAGGGTCCCCAAGGGCCCCTGCCCCCTTGGGGATTTTTCCATCCTTACATAAAATTCATTTAAGAAAAAAATACATAAATATATTCTTTTGAAAAATATCAATGTTATAAGCTTATCTATGCACCTGGTAAGCTGTACTATCGAAAAGAGAAACTACGTAGCAGGATCATTCCCGCCAATGATATCTCGATCACCAAAAGAGACATAAGAATTTATCATAAGGAACATGATCCTAACTAGTGTAGATGAAAAAATATGCAAGAAACGTGACTTAGATGCTCACATGATTCTAACGGGATTTCCGCAGAGTTCTGACTATAATACAGACTTCCATTATACAATTCATCCTCGTCAAACTTACAATCAGATTCAATTCTCAATATTCATCTACTCGCATAGCCATTCAACATTATTAGCTCAAATCTCGGGCCTACAATAATCTTATGAACAAATTCTTACTTGACTATATTTTTCGATTAATTCTGTAATTCACTTCCAACCACATAGCAACCAATAAAATAGTCTAATCAAGTAAATTAATCACACTTTAAGGTTAATTAAATTTCGAAATATATAACACGTATAAATCGAATATTAAGATGAATTACATGAAAATCAAGATTCAAAAGTCCATTATTGCATAGAAGGGTCATGACAGCATAAAGGAAGATTCTATGAGATGTGTCTGACCACAGTACGTGCATCTAGAATCCGATTTTTTGTGGTAGTGTTCGTTTGCCTCTTCCGGTTCCAATGTCACCGACAGTTCATCAATAAGAGTTTTGGATCAATGGAAAATCGAGAAAAACCAAAGAAAGCTTCTTTCTGTGTAATTGGTGAAATCGGTCGTTTCAAATAATAAGACTACTGTCAAAATGTTCCCCTCATCAAGCTCTATACTTTCCTTAAAAGACTTGGTCGAAAATGACTCTGAATCAGACATATCGGGATAAACTTCTCTCTTTTATCTATTTTCTCCATTTTCTCTCTTTCATTCCTATTTCTTTCTTCTTTCTTTCTTTTCTCTCTCCCTCTCACGTATGCTCTCTTTGTTTCTCCAACAAAAAAAAAAGTGCAACAAACCCACCTTTTATACTACAACCAAAATTCCAATTCTACCCCTCACTCTTTAATTTTATTATATACCCAAATTATCCTTATAATTCTAAGACACACAAATAAAAAATTAAAGCATGATGAGACAAAATGGGGGTGTTACAACTCTCTCCCCCTTAAAAGAATTTCGTCCTCGAAATTCATATATGAGGGTGAAAACTAGTGAGAATATTTGTTTCTCATGTCTTATTCATGCTCCTAAGTAGCTTTTACTTCCGAGTGTTAACCCCATAAAATGTTCACCAAATGAATCGTCTTATAACTCATTCGGCTCAATTCTCTAGCTAAAATTCCTACAAGTTCTTCTACATATGTCAAATCCTCTCTCAACTCTACTGATTGTCTCTGGAAAACATGAGAAAGATCTGATCTATACTTAGTCAACATTGATATATAGAAAATATCATGAATCTTTGACTATTATGCTGGCAATAAAAGCCTGTAGCAACTAGCCTAATTCACTTCAAGATCTCGTAAAGCCTAATGAACCAATGACTCAACTTTTATTTCTTTCCAAATCTCATGACATTCTTCTACGGTGAAACTTTTAAGAACACTTTGTCACCCGTCTGGTACTCAATGTCATTTCTTTTTAGATCTGCGTAATATTTCTATCTATCTTTAACTGACTTCAACTTCGATCTAATCTCAGGACCTAAGTGTTTCCTCTCACCCGTTTCATCCCAACAAATAAGAGTTTTGCATTTCCTCTAATATAATGCCTCATAAGGTGTCAAGCTCAAACTAGCATGGTAATTGTTATTATATGCAAATTCCATCAAGGATAAATATTGATACCAACTACCCCTGAACTCAATAACAACAGCTCTTAAAATATCCTCTAAGGTCTGAATGGTTCTCTATGACTGCCCATCAGTCTGAGGATAGAATGAAGTACTGAACTTCACTTTAGTACCCAAAGCTTTTTGTAGACTTGGCCAAAATTTAGATGTAAATCTCGGATCTCTTGACACAATTGACATTGGAGCGTCGTGAAGTGTCACTATTTTATCAACATAGATCAATGCTAACTTTTTTAGAGGAAAAATCAACTCTGACAAGTAGAAAATCGGCTGATTTGGGCAATCTGTAAATAATCACCCATACTGAATCATCTAAACATGTGCGTGAATGCCATGATGTAAGTATATGCTGCAATGTGTGTACTTATGTTGACTTGTTAGCTTAAGATGTCATCCTAAGCCATGTTGGAACACTATTTAACTTAAGCTGAGCTACTAACACTACTATTAATGCACACGACGTGATATGCTCATGACATGCTAAATGGTCATTTCAACGTGACCAATATTGTCTCATGAAACACTTAAAATATAACTAACACAGCTTGCGGCCAAAATCCCAAATCGTCCAACTAACACAGTAATTCCAACTTACCTTAAAATCAATATCTACAGCTATAATGGCATGATTCTAACCCATCACTTGCTAAATAGGCATACCAAAAGCCCAATGATACCAAACCTCCCAAACTTATGGCTATAATCAACCCAAACCCATACTGGCTTGGATCTAACCTAATCCACGTATATATCGTGTCATTAGACGCTTATATAAGCATGATTAACTAGTTAATCTTACAAGAACCCCAAAAATCAAAATAGGTCTAAAATGGGTTTCAAGGAAACCATGACGTACAATGCATTTTAACTCAATCATGCACATATCATGTTAATAAAAACATATTTAAGCATGATTATCAACTCAATCATGCAAAAAAAATGAAGGATTTTCGAAATGGGTCAAAACCCCAGCATGATAAATCTATGAAAGAATGCAAAATAATTGATGAAATAAAAGTTAGAAAGATTACTTGACTTTTTGATGCTTAATGAGGCATAAGATTCAAGCTTTTGGGCTTGATTTGGAGAGGCAAAAATGAAGGACATGAAGATGATTATGATCATGAGGGAGATAGAGAAAAAACAATGAGAGAGAAATGAATAGAATGGCATATTTATATTGAGCCTCAAATTCAAAAAATTTCACTTAAAAATCGTAGGGCCATTCGAACACCTGTCGAATGCCATATGAATGCACGCCATTCTGACTGAATACGTTTGAACATATGTAGAACGTGACTCGAATGAAAATTCTCTGGAAAGTTTCGTTCGAATGACCTAGAGAATACGTGTCAAACGTGAATACTGACTTGCGTTCAAATGACATGACAAACTCATCAAAAACGTAGAAATGCTGAAATTGCAAACTAAGGAAAAATCAATGAGAAATGATTCCAAATGGTCATGGACTTAGACCATAGCCTCGGTCTACATGCATATTTACTACGCGAGCATAAAACATCGTATTACATGACCTACATGACCATGGTGACCATGATGAATGTACTGTACACGTTAAAAACTTAGGCTTTACATCATGCTAGATGGTGCTCTCGCTAAACCTAGACTAGACAATGATCTAGCTTGTTTAGGAGGCTGTCCAGGGCTCATATGAAACTGTGTCTAGAGTCACTCCCCTACTTACTCTGGCTTCACTCTCTAGTTAGTCCACGCTCCCTACTTTTCTTTCTCATCTGATTGTTTTACTTAATCTGCCATTATCTCTTAACAAACTTCAATTTTCTAGCATAACTGGCCAACTCAATTAGAATGTTCATTATAAGTAACCTCATCCTAGATCTTAATTTTGCATCCAAGCCATTAAGGAATTGATCAATCTTTCCCTGCTTTTTGTCCCTCATGTGAGGAATAAACTATATTAACTCGTGGAATAAGGATCATACTGGTCTACTGTACAACTAACCTGAGTCAAGCGATAGAATTACCTTATCATCTTATCCATTAAAGCGAAATACATATAATTTGCTCGAAATTCATCCTTGAACTTCTCTCAAGTTGGCGGATTAGCTTCTCTGAATTTACCTTGTACATTTCGCCACCATTTATCGGCCTACTTAGTCAATAGTCGACACACATGATGGAATTTCTATTCATCGATCAACCTCATCAACTCAAAAGTTTTCTTCACACTGTCTAAGAAATTCCCAGCTAATATGGGATCCTTCTTCTCATTGAACTCAACAACTCTATTTTCTTTTGATCTCTTAGCAATACTCTGCTCTTTTACTGTAAAATTCATCTGAGCTGGACCATGATCCCATACATAAGGATAGAAATATGGGTAGGCATAGGCACCAGAAGGAACATTTAGAGGAGCACCTACTAGTGGTGGATATAATAAGTTGGAAGAGGATAAAATCCTCAAGAAGTTGAAGGGTAAGCCTAATACGTCGGCGGAGAAATAGGATGATGCAGAGGCTCTAGAAAATTTCCTTAAGTTGCTATAAGGGTTGGAGGAATGTGAACATTATGAGGATGGTAGGCGGTATACTATTGCTGATAACAGAGGCATGCGAAGCCCCAACCGCATCGTGAATAAGGTACTCTTCAAAGGGTTCACTGACATGAGAATTAACATCTTCATCAACTGGAGGTGCCTTCGAAGGCTAGTCAATAACATAGAATAACCTATCACGTACTAGAAATGTCTATAAAATCTATAAACCTAGGTGCTCTGATGCCATTAAATGTCACACTCGTCCCCTAGGTAGATAGAGGTGACATTGAGTCATGAAACTAACTGCGTTTTCCCTATAAAATGGACTAATTTCCTGAATACAATGTTAAAATGTGATATGTAACAACAACTGATGGAGTTGGTACTTGGAGTGTCAATCTGAATTATATATTTTATTATTTATTAATAAAATAACTATATTTTTTATTTCATACCTCATTAATGATATTGTCATTACGCGTATTAGATTGATGTATAGATATGCTAAGAATGACATCGACTTTAGAATAGTCTTGACACTAGGTGTAAACTATTCTTAAAATAAATATTCATAGTCGTTGGTTTTGGAATACGGTCGAATTCCTATAACCTAGAAGACTAGCATATGTTGTATATTGGAATTGGAGTTCCAATGGTTTAACGGAATGTAGTATGAGTTTTGGAAACTCGTATAGACATGTGGGTTTTCGTTGAAGTAAATACTGAATGACTCACATGCGATTCCTAATAGTTGGATGTACACACCACTGTCAATAGGAATCTCCTCGAGTCGAGTAGCATATGTAATCCTTTGACTATATGATAACATTGATTTTGTGTGAGATCCTTCACACTTTGATGTCACGTATGTCAGAAACCTTTCATGGTCTGGCCTCTAGATGTTCGTTGGGTGTGGACCGATGTACTCAGTAATCAAGTGCGAAGCAAGATAGGATCTGTCGGCCCGTATGTGTACCATAAGAGGTTTAGGTATCCATGTATGTAAAGTCATGATTCTTAAATCTTTGGCCAAAGTCGATCACCCGGGGTGGATCGCATCAGTTATGAAGAATCTGGACATGTCGACATGAGATGTGCGTCTCGAAAACTTGACGATATATTCTATGTTTCCTAAGCATAACTCGGATAGCCTACGATTGAGGGATTGTTAAACATATGTGATGACCTCGACTTGTATAATTCAGAAAGGTTGTTCGTGTTCTTCGCGAATTCGGAAGTGGTCGAATTGCATACATATTAGCTATGCTTATATGAAAAACGTGTCTGAACATATAGAGTCCCAATATGAAGTGTACTCGTTGAGCACTTGGGTAGCCGATTATTTTTTATAAAAGATAATATTCGATATTATAATTATCAACTAAGATAATCAAGTGTTATTGGATAACATTGATTATTTACTTTGACCTAATTGGATTAATTCAATAATTACACTAGGGCTTAATTGTAAAATCATAATTATCTCTACCATTTGAGGATATTATGGTAATTGTAAGTATGTAATAATAGGTGATTTTGGCTTGATTTAATTAGATTAAATCAAGGAGGCAAACATTTAACTAAATCCTTGGCTTGATTTAATTGGATTAAATTAAAGTGGGAGACAATGGAGATTAATCACACCTAATTATACATATTTGGATAAATTACATTAAGCCCACTTAAAAGTTTATTACAACTTTTATTAATTAAAAATTACCTAAGTTTTGCTATAAATAGCAAGCTTTATGAAGGTTTTAATTACAAGTAAAAATACAAGCAAATTCTTAGAGAAATTAGCCTAAGTTAGAGAAGTGTTTAGATAAGCTTGTGAGGTCTCTAATACATTTCATTTAGGAGAAATCAAGATTAAATTTTGAAGTGAAACTTGCTAGCATTGGAAATCAAGGTTGGATCTTGAAGTCAAGCTTGCACACCTTGGAGGTTCTCCAACAATTTCAACAAAGAAGAAGTAGATCGGATCTTGCATCAAGCTTACTAGGTAATGTTTGATCTTCTCCTAAGCTATGTTCATTTGTGTATTAATTCATGATCACATAGCTTAATGTTGAAATAAGGCTAATAAATTGTGTTAAGATGCTTTGGAAGTATAAACACAATATGCTTGTAATTGAGTCAAAATATTTATGTTAGACAAAAATATAATTTAGAGTTTGGAACTCTAAATTAAAGCTTAGAGCTATGGCTACCATTCTAGATTCACTTGACCACCTTTAGGTGAACTAAAATTGTTCATGAGACATTTCTAATTGGGATTCTAAAATGGTTTGTGTATTGGATTCAAAATTTATGCAAATGCATATTTAGAATAAATTTATTTTTTTGTAAAAATATTTGATATTTTGAAAATTTTGATTTTTATTCTATAACATGTGTTGATGTTGGTTTTGAAATTAAAAATTAATTTTAGGTGTTTTGAAGTGTTTAGGGAGAGCCGAAAGTGATTAGGGTAAAATACCATAATCCCTTCAGCTCACTGGAAAGTGAGTTGAAGTAGAAAAGAAAATGAAATAAAAAAATAAATAAATCAAAATAATCAGGCTTGTGTGCTACAGTGCGCGCGCACTGTAGCGCGTGGCTTCTATGCGCGCGGTAATTTTTTTTTCTCTCATTCTAGAGCTTCCGGACTCCAATTCAGTCCCGATTTTTTCCTATACACTCGTAATGGAATATAATATTTCATTAAATAATCTAAAGTTACACCCAAACTTGATATCCATGGGTTAGACCCATTTCCGCTGAGCGGGGAACCGATCCGACCCTAGGGATTCCACAACTGCCCCCAACAACAACAACATCATCTAATACACCCATGTAAGGAAGACATAACTAGATCTATATATTATCACAAAAATATATCAAAAGATACTCTACTGTTGACACAATCTTTCTCTAATAGCATAATATGATTAAGAAACAACAAAGGATAAAAATGAATGATCTATTAATCTTTCGAACTTGTAAAATAAATAAAGGAGTAAGTTCACGATTAGTGTAAAGGATCATAGCTTAATGTTGTGGATAAAAAGATAACAAAATGGATTAAATAAGTTTTTCATAATACAAATAAATACATAAATCAATAAATAGACACATAAAATATTTATTGGAAATCATAAGTCTTTTTTCTCACAAACCTCATTCTGCATAAAATAAAACTGTTCATTCATCTATATACACGCTCGTGTATAACAGCAAAACTAGCAACATGAGACATTTTCACGGCAATAACTGGCATCCGAAGTAAAACTGATAACATGAGACCTTATCTCACGATAAATATATTTGGCATGTAAATGTACACTAAGAGTATCCTAGCATAAAAATCATTTTCTAAAACATATGCTCATTTAGCTCAAAATTCATGCAAGCATTTCGATATACTAAAACCCATGATTTCTAACATAATTAATACTTGATCCTTTCTTTTATAGTAAAATATAAACTTTCCAAAAACTAAATCATTTAATGCATATATAAAATTCAATTAAAAAAATACATAACTATATACTTTTGGAAAAACATTAATGTTATAAGCTTATCCACGTACCTGGTGAGTTGTACTACCGAAAAGAGAAACTACGTAGAAGGACCATCCCCACCAATGTTCTCTTGATTACATAAAGAGACATAAACCAATGTTCTCTCGATTACCTAAAGAGACATAAGAATTTCTCTTAAGAAACATGATCATAACTAGAGTAGATGAAAGAATATGCAAAAAACGTGATTTAGATGATTGCTTGATTCTAATGGGATTTCAGTAGAGTTCCGTCTACAATATAGACTTCCATTATACAATTCATCCTCATCAAACTTACAATCATATTCAATTCTCAATATACATACACTCACATAGCCATTCAACATCATTAGCCCAAGTCTCAGGCCTACAATAACTCCCCGCACATATTTTTACTCGACTATATTTTCTGATTAAGTTCATAATTCACTTCCAACTATATAGCAACCAATTAAATTGCCTAATCAAATAAATTAATCACACTTTAAGGTTGATACACATAACATGCATAAACTGAATATAATGACAAATTATATGGAAATTGAGATTCAGAAGTCTGTTACTATACGGAATGATCGGGGCAGTTTGGAGGAAGACTATGAGAGTAAATTAATCATATTTTGTCTGATGTGTGGGCCCTACATGTCATGTCATCAGCACGTATGTGGCCTTCACCGTGGCTTCTACCAACACGTTAGCACAACGCACCCTCCCAAAATTGAATTTTTGGGTGGATCTGACTCTCATGGTTCCAATGCCACTGATAGTTCATCAAATAGAGTTTCGGATCAACGGGAAATTAAAAATATTTCTTACCACAAAATTGGTGAAAATTGATCATTTTCTGTGCCAAGACTATTGTCAAAATGTTCCCTTCTTCGAGCTCTGCATTTTTCTTAAAAGATCCGGTCGAAAACGACTTTGAATTGGATAGATTGGGACAAACTTCTCTCTTTTCTCTTTTTCTTTCTTTCTTTTCTCTCTCCATTTCATGTATGCTCTCTCTATTTCTGCAGGAAAAAAAGTGCAGCAAACATGTCCTTTTATACTACAACCAAAATTTCAATTATACCCATTACTCTATAATTTTCTTCTATACCCAAATTACTTCTAAAATCCCAACACTCACAAACAACAATTTAAATCATGATGAGACAAAATTGGGGTGTTACATGCATATTCAATGGTCTTAATTACATGTTCATTTTACAAATCATTATTTTGGTTGCATGTTTGATGAGCGGTCAATATGCCTATATTTACCGCCCATTTATCTTGCATTTTTGTATGTTATCTCGAGTTGTATGAACATTTTTGATGCACTTTGGGTATGTTTTATAGGTCTAAATCATAATACGACTAAATTGGACTTAAGGAGCGATGAATCACTAAATTCGGAGAAAAATCGGGCCGTATTACAAAGTCAGATTGCGCGTCTCGACGCTAGTCAGCGTGTCATGATGTACTGTAGTGTAAATTCGAGACAAAACCTAATCCTTTGTGCGCGTCGCGACTTCTATTGTTGAGCGTTGCGACGCCCGATATAAAAGAGCCAGAGTCGCGACACTGGCACGATTTCTGGTACGTGAAGAACTCATATTTCTTAAGAAGGAAAGATCACAAGGCCTCATATATAAACATAAGCGCATCCAAGACCTAAAATAGAAGACTCATAACATACTTTTGGAGTCTAAAAGTAATAGATGAGCACCTAGAGCAAGACAAGAACGAGTTGTTCAACCGGCGCTGGAGATTGAAGCTGAAGACTGTAAACGAGAGTTCTTTCTTCCCTTCATTCTTTAGTGTTATATTCATGAGTTCTTGTTTTGTGATAATGATTAGCATGCATTTATTGAACATTATGAGTATCTCAATCATTAATTTAGGGTTGTAATGGGTCCAAACACATGTTTAATTAAATGATTTGTATATTTTATTCTTTTGGGATTTTTATTGAATTATTTATTATTCTCTATGTTTGAATACATGTTTTATTCTCTCGCCAATAATAGAATAGTCGTGGTAAATCCTTAAGAACTCGACTGAGAAAATTTGGGTTA
The DNA here is from genome assembly GCA_019454045.1 of Zanthoxylum bungeanum. NCBI lineage: Eukaryota > Viridiplantae > Streptophyta > Magnoliopsida > Sapindales > Rutaceae > Zanthoxylum > Zanthoxylum bungeanum. The sequence continues at coordinate 66,945 of SKCR01041636.1, forward strand.
GCCGTGAGAATAATAACACGTGATCTAATTCTTATAATAGATTTCCATGCATGATAGACATATACATTTAGGGCATGCGTAGCCAATATTAGAACCTGATCTTAATGAGTTTGGTTTAAGTTAGTTAACATAGACATATAGTTAATTGGCTTAATCTAAATATATCTACCTGACCATCGAAAGAGGCTGATAGATAGTTTAGCGTTCTATGTTAATAATTGGTAACAATATCCCAATTAAATGAAAAGTACTTGAACCCATTGTTTGCGTGCTTAGGTGAAGTTACAACCCTAAATTCTTCTAACATATAAGGTTTTCGTCAAAAGCTGTTATTTGTTCATTTAGATTTTCAATATTTACTTTAATCAAATCTCTCTCCACTATTTGTTTAGTTTTAGTTAAGTAGGTTGGTTTTAATATTAATAGGACAACTAATAAGTTTATGTAGGTATGATATCCGACATATTATCACTATATTACTTGAGTGATACATACGCTTGTGTGTGATAGTAAAATCATGATCAATGTTATTACTCAATAATTGCATGTCAATGATAAAAGTTACATGTTAATAGTTAAAAGTTTCATGTTAGGAAATATTTCATATTTATTGACTGTGGTTTCATATTTAATGATTAAAGTTGCATGTTAAGTGGTAAAAATTACATGTTGACCGGTTAAGGAGGCAGCAAGTTGACTA
>SKCR01041637.1:0-60694 GCA_019454045.1 Zanthoxylum bungeanum
CAAATCCATGACATTTGGACGTTATGTATCGTCGTCCCCCAAAGCATGCCACTGCCTGTCCCTGAAACTAGTAGTCTTGGGGCATTACGTATCATCGTCCCCCAAGACACTAAACTAGAACTATGAGTGCAGATCTATGCTACCCCACAAGCTCTAAATCTAGGATCTAGGGGCATCTGTCATCCCTAGTCCTGAACTAGGTTCTGGGGGTGTTACGTATCGCCGTCCCCCCAGTTATTTACATGTACACATGTGCTCTCTGTCAATTTCATATCTTAACCAAGTTATATACTGAAGTGGGTTTCTCCTTCATGCCTCGAAAACATAAAATTCAAACTTTGAAAATATTTCTTTCTAAACCATTTCTCAAAACATGCTAAACAAAATATAACTAATAATGAACTTGGCTGACACCCTAAAAGATAAAAGTAAGTCTGATATGAACAATAAGATAATGAAGTCAACTTAAAAGAATAGTGTCCACTCAATGATTTGGAATCTGGCTGGCATTACTCACTTGCTGAAGAAAACTCTTGTTCATGCGATGATCTATAATTGATAACTTTGATTAGAAAATGGGTTGGGGAATATATTCTGAATTAAACTAAATTTATCCACTTAAACACTTGTTATTATTTCAAGACATATCGTACTTATATCATGATGTAATATGTATACACGAACTGATACGAGACCCTTGGGTGGCTTCTAATACACTAGGGTGAAACTGGAATGATTTAAAACTGATTTGGAAATTTTTTTGATCACGCATCGCGACTCAACCCTGTTGGCCGTTGCGACGTGCACAAACACGGATGAACCAGTAAGTAACTCTGCTATCGTGTCACGATGTCAGGCCTTGCGCATCACAACGCGCTTAATTCGAGAAACTTATCAGACAAAATTTCCAGTACGCGGAGCGTTCTGCGTCTTGATGCTAGGCCATTTTCAGGTCTTTACTGCCACTTGCAAGCCTAGTTTGCTCAACACTCTTCCATAGTATAATTTATACTCATCCATTCTTTAAATTTCAATATGAATTCTTGCTAAACCAACACTTCTCAATCCACTGAACTCTTTAATCTCTTAACCCCAATTAACTCAATACTTTAGGATTCCAAATATAGGGTTCTTACTCAACACAATCAATTTACATACTCATTGTCACTAAATACAATGCCTAGTGTGCTCCTAACATTCATATATCATTAAATCAACAAAAGTTCTCAATCCAAGATTTGGGTCAAATGACCTTACCTTATTTTTGTTGGATTCCACCATCCTAAAAGTCTCTTATGGATGCCATGCCTCTTCTTTGGTTATTCTTCCCTCCTTTCTCTTTCTTCTTTTTTTTCTCTTTTTTTTCTTTTATTCTTCTCATTCTCCTTCCACGTTTTCTTCTTTCTCTTTTGAAATTTAGAGATATATGAATATTATCTCCCTTTTATACTTGGGCCATTTGAAATTAGAGGTTTTAGAAAGTTGGAGAAACTTTGGGAATTTACTAGAATGACCCTCGGGTACTATTCATTTGAATTTTTTATCTGCATTTACAACTCATTTATAGTTCGAATTTGGAAAACTATTCAATGTGGAAGTTGTATATCTCCATCTCAGCTTTTCGGTGATATAAAATGCATAAAAATTAGATTTCGTATGAGAAATATATGGCCCAAATACCATGGGCTGTTCAAAGTGAAATATAGTACAATTTCATATCGGAACTTCGAGAAATATATCGATTGTCCCCAATTTCACTTCTTGAGTGTATATGTGTCCATACATAATTTTTGTTATATGACACTCATCTCGTAACGTAACAGTAGCCGAGATTACCAGTCGTCAAGATTATCGGTCGTTACATTAAGCTTATGTTAATTTTCTTAATTGCAATATATCACATAAATTCAAGTTTCTAAACAATAAACATATATATAATAAAACTTGCAATAAATGAAGAGTTTAGGGATTTAGAAAATAACACTGTGATTTACACTGATTCGGCCAACAATGCCTACGTCCACTCCCCCAAGCCGCACTTGAAGATTTCCACTAAGCTGAGACCACAACTTACAGCAAGTTTTCCATGGCTTACCCGCAACCAATAGTTTTGTACACTAGGTTCACTTCAAACATCTTTCAATGAGTTTTGTCTACTAGGTTCACTAACAAACCTCTTACAATGATTTTTCTCAATAGATTCACACACAAACCTCTTACAAATCACAAGTGTTTGACATTGAAGATTTTACAATATCACTTGGGCACTCACAAAAGATAAGAAGATTCAAGATGTGAGTTGCTTACCCAAGTGTTCTAAGCTTACTACTAATAATATGAAGGTGTAGTGCGTGAGCTTAATGTATGAGAGTGTATGATGATGAAGGTTTAGTAAACTTTCTGTTTTTGCCTTAGTATAAATTGAATGAAGGTTAAAGTTCTTGGCAAAAATGAATTTGGGGCTTATTTATAGTGAAAGTGAAAGTTACCCCAAGATTCATATCTGAGATCGGTATGCCGATCTCCAGACAATGGTATGGCAGTCTGGCAAAACAATGGCTATATTACCTTTCGAAATTATAAATGTTACACCGGTTTACTAACCAGTATGATGGATGGTATGGTCTGTGCCTGTTGCCGAAAGCCTGAAAAATAGAGGCTCATCGGTTTGGATACTGGTATGAACACTGATATGGTGAATGTTGGTTTCGCGGGCATGTAAACCTTAGGTAGGTCGGTACGATAGACCGGTATGGACTATGTTTGTTTTCGCGAGCATTCAAAACAGAGCAGGTCCACCGGTATGTTAGTCTCAGTGCCAAAATACAGGATTTGAAGGTTAAAATTTTTTTACATATGACCCTAATTCATTTATATGAATGTACATATGTCCTATGAGCTTAAAGACTTAAATAACCAACTCACTTTACGAAGAGAGAACCCTAAGCTAAGATTACATAATATTTTCTTCGTTTGCCGCTTGTCTTCACATTCGTTGCTCTTCACCACCAATGTGCTTCGATATTTTTTGTAATATCTCGCTAATACGCGTCGAAGATTTCTAGTATTGAGTCATCAAAATCCATCTTCAGTATATGTTGCTAACAATCTCCTCCTTTTTGATGATGACAACCTTTAAAACTTGTGAAGCTTTAAGAGTCCAAATTGTTGACGATTTTTCTCCCCCTCAATATTAGTTCCCCCTCAATGTGTGTCATCAATATAACTCTATAAAATTTAGAAAAAAACATTAGTACTAATTTGCTCTCCCTTAATACAAAGGTGAGTGTAAACACTGTATTTTTGCATGTAAGTCCCAATGATGAGTCTCGTATGGAGACACTACCTCTTTAACTATGGAAGCCGCGGGAAACGGACGTCGGAAGGAAAAAGTCAAGAATTGACACATTGTTGGATTTAATTCGCTGGATTAGCTTCGGGTTCGCTTGTTGGACCTCCGTTTCAAAACACATCCTTAGCCCAAAACCAAAGCCACACGCCCACCTAGCCCAAGCCCATTAAATCACACCCAATAATAATTAAAACATTTAAAACACATGTCAAAAATTAAATTAAATCAAATTAAATTAAATCAAATCCAATTAAATCAAAACAAATCTCATTCCTAAATTAAATAAATCAAATCAAATCTCATAAATCACATTCCTAATTAAACAAGATCAAATCAAATCAAATCAAATCAAATCATATCCCTAATCAAAAGAGAAGAAATCAAATTAAATCAAATCATTTCCCTAATAAAAGATTTCCTTATCACATACTAATTTAAAAGATATTCCCTTTAATGCACAAATCCTTCTCCTTCTCAAACAAGGATAGCCCCAACATTTGCCTATAAAAAGAACATTTCACCAACACATTAGAGCCTAGCTCATCTCCACGAAAACACAAAGAAAATAACTCAGCATATTCACGCAATTACCCTAGTTGATTCACGCCCAAAAGCCTCCTAAATTGCTTTCATATTACCGCACCATAAGCCCCCCACTCACAGCCACTCACGCCTATACACCACTCACAGCCACTCAGCCAATTCACTTCATCAGCCCATCACTCAATAACACGTCCTCAACCCCTCTTCAAAATCAACGCATCAACTGCCTTCACCCTAACCGTTCACTCAGCCTGCGCGCCACAAGCCCCCAGATCACGTAACAACAAGCCACATGCCTCTCAAACACTTCACGCCTAATCAACCTTCAACGGAAAACTATCCAGTAGCCCCATTCATTCACGTTCACGTACCCTTTTAAATAGCCTGACCTTCACGCACAACTCAACCCCTGAAGCCACCGAAACCACCCAAAACTGCACCTAAAAAAACTGCCCAAAACAGTCCAGATTTTAACCAGAAAACTGCCCCGTATAACCTCCAAAATAGTCACTTAATAACCAAAAAATACAGCGAAAATAGTAGCAAAATGGAGTGAAAACAGCAGCCCAAAAAGTGAAACAACGAGGAAAAATGTTGGATTAGTGAACCAGGAAATTTGCGGAATATCAACCCTTCCGATGGCCGTGTAACGCGCTTTCGAGAGACGACAAAAGAGGTTAGACCTGAGGGCACCTTCTTTATTTATTATTCTTCATTTTTATTTATTTTTAATATATTATCGCATGAGAGTCGTTTGTTGATGCATGATGTGAGTTCCGGGTGAACGGAATACGTGTTCTCTTTTGGGGTATATTGGATGGAAACCCAGACGTAAATTCCGTAGCCGAATCCGAATGGACGGTTGTGTGGTTTGCACTCGGGATACAATGCCACGTACTACTTAAGAGACACACGTATTTCGTTTCATGCAAACATGTATGCGAGCATGATTTAGTCTACTATGTTATTTATTTTTTAAGCATGATTTAGTTGTTTATTTTTAAGCATGAGTAGTTATTTGTTTTGCGTTTGGAATTTGCATTAGGTTTATGTTGTTGTTTGCTTTTCGCATTATATAATTGAAATATGTTCATGAGATTGCCGTATGTTTTCGTGTGTTATGAGGACTTACTTTCCAAGCATGCAAACTTAGACATAGGATTTATCTTTATGAACATGAACTAGATATAAGTTGTTCTTGAGCATGTTGCGTAGATTCGGTTAAGATATTGCATAAAACATCACACCATTACAAGTGGCATAAGTAAGGGACCATTCCGAACCCAACAGGTTTGAGGTCTTCCCTTGCGAGGGGTGAGTGCGGCCTTAAATCTTTGTCATGGTTCACACCGGGTGGCGACTCCATGTTATTTCTCCGGTTTAGTTCCCTGCGCACTATTCCGTACTCCAATTAGGCCGCGAGCCTGGAATAGTGTCTTCGATTTCTGTGTCCTACAGTCTGGCAACTCCACTGGGATAGAGAATCGGCCCCGAAATAATGTCTTGTAATGACTATGATTTGTGCTTTAGTTAACCGTGTTTACCGTGGGTTGAAAGGGGTTTAATCAAAGGCACTTTTTAAGGCTAGGTAATAGTTTTGTGTCTTCATCCATTCACTACCTTTTATAAGAAGGAAAAGCTGTGAAGGTACCTAGATATCTCATCTACTCGTAGCCTATTGTTATGGACTAATTTGGAGGACTCGTTTGTTTTATTCCTGTCACCAAGCGATAAGAGCCTAAGAGGCTTGGGTTTTTAAGAGAGTTCACTCCGCCCCCCTACAACGGGAAATCCACAACGGGAAATCCATTTGACAGTCAGTCACGCACCATAACTCGTTGGCACGTACCGTAAGGTATAAAAAAAAGTGCGCTCACTTGGTCGCTCGGACCCTTGAGTTGGGAGACCTAGTTGTGGGCAAACCTTCATCGACGAGAGCTTTTGTCTAAACCCCTATAAACCAGCGTGTGAACTGTAGTTGTAGGACTAATAGAAACTATTCCCTTATGCTTGCGTTTAGGACCATTGTCATTTAGATTCAGTTGTACTTGTTGTCATGAGGTATGGGCTTGTTGGGCCATTTAAACTGGGATGAGTTTGTGCTTTATAGCAATCGGGCCAAAGTTTCTGAAATGCTGATGGGCCATTTTGCGTTTAGGCCTCTTATCATTTGAAGTCATTTAGTAATGTTGTCGCAAAGGGTAAACCTGTAGGGCCTTTTCAACTGGGACAAGTTTGCACCGCGCAATAGTATAATTGAACCCTTCGAAATGATAATGGGCCAACTAGTATAAAAATTCTTATTTTTTTATATATTACATGCATTGCACGCATAAGCACTGACACACGATCTTAAAAGACACCATAGATTCTCATTGGGTTAGGGAAGATGGGAGACTAATTAAAAGGCCGTCAGTAAACATGAGTGAATCAGTCAACGAGGGGTCTCGCAATGGATCAGATTGATCTAACCTCACCAAAGTTACTGAACAACTGCAAGCTCTGACTGCCGCCGTGTCTAATATGGTTGTGCCCCGCGCTGCGAGAGGATCTGAAAATGAGAGGCGTGAGGGCCCTCCAAGTGGATCGAATGATGATGCCCCTATGTTTGATGATGATATGGCTGAATATATCACAGGGAGAATAGCTGGGTCTCAGGCCGAGATATAGAAACTCTGTGATCAGATAGAGTCAGTTACCCATAAACTGAAGGGGAAGCATGAGGACTTGTTCGATTATGAGGCGATGACCTTCGAGGAGCAGCTGCCAGCTCATTTTAAAATGCCCGACATAGCCTCATTTAATGGGAATGGGGACCCGAGGGTCCATCTTGGCAATATGTCTCGGTAATGAGTTCAGTGGGTCTATCCCAGTGCCAAGTTCAGAAAATGTTCGGGATGTCGCTCGAGGGGGCACCCGTAGTGTGGTATCATATCCTTGAGAGAAAGCTTAAGGAAGATTGTAGAGAACTGGCTGAGGCTTTTCTGAAGCAATATGTTACAGACTTGGAGATCGACTTGACGCTCGTGACCTGGAGAATACCAAGCAGAAGCCGGAGGAGAGCTTTAAAGACTATGTGGATCGCTGGAGAAGCCAGTTTCTAAAGATGCAGACTCGTCCTTCGGAGAAGGACTAGATAAAGATGATTATCAAGGGTACTAAGCCTTCAATTTATGGTAAGCTGAGGAGGATGACCTCTATGAATGCGGATTTCCGACAGCTGAGGGAAACTGTCATGGATATTGAAGAAGAGGAAGCCGAGAATCGGAAGTTCTATGGCATGAACAAGAGGACTGTCAGAGGACCATCAGGTGCTAAACCTGTTACTGCTGAGATTGCTGCCATCAAGAACCGGCACTTCTCCAACCTGGGTAGGCCTTTGTCCAAGGTACTTGAGAACTTGTCATGGCAATGACTCTTGAAACCCTTGGAGTCTAAACCACTCCTAAATCCTCCCCCACCAAACCTCAACATGAACCACTACTGCCACTTCCACCAACAACATAGCCATGACACCGATAGCGGTGCCCGTCTCCGCCATGAGATCCAGGACTTAATTGACTCCCACAAAATTCCTGACCCTGAAAAAGAACAACCAAACACATACCGTAACCATTTGCCCAACTATTATTATGCCCCCCCGCCTACTTATATGATTAACTCTGGCCTACCAGAAGACCTTGTCCTCCAAACCTTCGACCACCAAGCCTTTTGCCTGGGTATTTGGGATAGTAACAGTGAGGATGAGATGGAACAGAAGAAGAATTTTTGGGAGGATTTCTCGAGTAGAGACGAAGAATAGGTGAAGGGAATGACCCGAAGTGGGCGCTTTTATAGATGACTACTGCCGAAAAGGGGAAGGAAGTGCTGACAGAAGGATGAGAAGTGGCCGAGAATACTGAGAACGCTGAGGGAGATGTAGTGCTGCGTCAACTGAAGAAGGCCCGAGCACAATTGAGTATCTGGGAGTCGTTGTGTGTATCCGGAGAGCACATGCGGGCTATGATGGAGGCCTTAAGCAAGATAGTAGTGCCAGAAGATGTTAATCCCACGATTTTCATTGGATCAGTGCAGAAAGAAGCGTTGCAAATAACCTTTTCCGAAGAAGAGCTCCCGGCTGAGGGAAGAAACCACAATAGGCCTTTGTTCATCAGAGCTAAAGTGAGGGGCAGAAAGACATCTTGCGTGATGGTGGACGATGGTTCATCCATCAATGTGTGCCCATTGAAGATTTTGGCAAGGCTGGGTATAAAGCCGACAGATTTGAGTCCCTTTAATATGAATATTAAGGCTTATGATGATATCAAGTGGGGAGTTGATGGTACATTTGCTGCGGTAGTTAAGGTTGGTCCGATTGAGGACGAGATCGAGTTCACAGTGCTGGATATCCCGGCCACTTTTGCCTTGTTGTTGGGAAGGCCATGGTTTCATAAGCTTGGGGGCGTGCCCTCCACTCTGCATCAGATGATTAAGTTCCCGTATGAAGGAGAGATTGTCACTATCATAGCTGAGGTGGACAATGTTGTAGCCACCTTGGAAATTCAACCTTTTACGAGGTTCCAAGTGTCGGCAACCTTCGAGGAGTGGGTAGATCCTAAGGTGGCTAGAATCATGGAGAAAAGAAGTTTGAACCAGACGAAGGTTTAGCATTGCCAAACTTTAAAGGGCAGACTACTCGGAGGGGTCTGGGATACATATCAGACGAAGAAAAGCCGAAAGCCAAGAAGAAAAGGTTGAAGCTGATGGAATGCTTTGTAAAGGCTGTAAAGGCTTCAGGGTATCAAGGACAGTTCAAACAACCAGTAGAAGTTAACAGGATTGTGGTACCCGGATTTCAGATCTTCCAAGATATGCTGGGTGAGAAGCAGTTGACAGAGGAAGTTACGAATAAGGAAGAAGAGAAATGTGAAGAAGACTGATGAAATTGGAGAACCTGACTCTTGATTAGAATAAGGAAGTTGAGAAGAACCCGGTTGCGGAAGATGAAGTGTCTGTAGATGATGAAGACATTTATCTTCCTGATTTATTTGAGTGTACTCCCGCATTTACTAGCAATAAAGACAATCATTTTGCTTACTTGTCTGAGTCTCTTCCTCTTAACTTGCATGACTTGAGCATATTTGATATCAACTCAACTAAAATGAATGCATTCAACCTTGGTACGCCTGAAAGCCCCAAGGAAGTCTTAACTGCGAGTGAGGTTACCGCCGAAGAGTAGAAGAATTTAGAAGGGATGTTGGTTAAATATGCCAAAGTATTCGCTTGGTCCTATGAGGACATGCCCGGGGTAGACAGAAGTATTGCCCAGCATGCGATACCGACTTATCCAAATATGAAGCCGGTGAAGTAGAAGCTTCGAATGATGAGACCTGAATGGGCCGAGAAGGTCAGAGAGGAGGTTAAGAAGCAAATAGATGTGGGATTTTTGGAAGTAGTAAAATATCTCGAGTGGTTGGCAAACATTGTGCCCGTGCCGAAGAAAGAGGGCAAGGTCAGAATATGCGTGGATTACAAAGATCTTAATAAGGCTTACCCGAATGATGACTTTCATATACCTCATATAGATGTGCTTGTTGATAGTGCGGCTTTATCGTCCATGTACTCATTCACGGATGGGTTCTCAGGATACAACCAAGTCCTTATGGCTGAAGAAGACAGCATAAGACGGCCTTTGTCACGGAATGGGGTACTTATTGCTATAAGGTGATGCCATTTGGGCTTAAGAATGCATGAGCCACTTACCAGCGGATGGCCACTACTTTATTTCATGACTTAATGCATAAAGAAATTGAGGTGTATGTAGATGACATGATGGTGAAATCAGAGACAAGAGATGGACACATAGAAGCACTGGAGAAGTTCCTTTAACGAGTCGACAAGTATAACCTGCGACTGAATCCTAAGAAGTATGTGTTCGGCGTAACGTCAGGAAAGTTGCTAGGCCACACAGTGGGAATAGGAGGAATAGAAGTGGACCCTGAGAAAATCAAGGCAATTACTAAGATGCCAGCACCGAAGACAGAGAAAGAAGTCAGAGCCTTCTTTGGGAAAATCCAGTACATCAGCCGGTTCATCGCTAAGTTGACATCAGTATGTGAGCCTATCTTCAAACTGTTGAGAAAAGACCAGGTAGTGAAGTGGAATGAACAGTGTCAGGAAGCCTTTGACAAAATCAGAGAATATTTGGTAAAGCCTCCTGTTTTGAACCTCCGAGACATGGTAGACCTTTGGTACTTTATTTGGCTATTGAACCTGAAGCACTAGGGGCGATGATGGTACAAGAAGACGAGATGGGAGTAGAGCATGATGTCTACTACCTCAGTAAGAAGTTGCTTCCCTATGAAGCCCGCTATCAGGAAGTGGAGAAGATCTGTTTGGCAGTAGTATGGTCGTCCAGGAAATTGTGCCATTATTTCCAATCCTATAAGATCCAAGTAGTAGCAAAGGAGAATCCCTTAAAGTACTTGCATTCGGTGTCCTCGCTAGTTGGGCAGATGGCTAGTGTTGCTGACAGAATTTGATATCGAGTACCTCACTTCTAAGGTGATCAAAGGGCGAGCTGTGGCGGAGTTTCTGGCATTGCAACCCGTTGAAGGGGATCAGTACAAGTTTGAGTTCCCCGATAAGGAAATCTAGGCTATAGCAGTCCAAGGGTGGAAGATGTATTTTGACGGAGCAGTGAACTGCAAAGGAGCCGGAATTGGGATCGTAATAGTAACCTCTTAGGGAGAAACCTTGCCTATGGACAAGAGGTTGAAGTTCGGAGTAAGTAACAACATGGCCGAGTATGAAGCATGTGCCTTCGGGTTGACTGTATTGATAGCCTTGAGAGCTAAGAATGTTGAAGTTTATGGAAACTCAATGTTGGGAATCCGAGAGATGCAAGGAGAATGGGAGTTAAAGGAAGAACGGTTGAAACCATACCTATTCCACCTCAGAAATATGGCACAGGTTATCCCTGACTGCAAATTCCAGCACTTGCCGCAAAAAGAGAATCATATTGCAGACGCATTGGCAACATTAGCCGCAACTTGGGAAAACCCAAAAAAATTAGTGATGAGACCACTGGTGTTGACAACAGCAAGTAAACCTATTTACGAGATAGAAAGAGTCTTGGAAGTAGAGATCAACGACAAAAACCCTTGGTATTATGATATTTAGCGATACTTGGAACGGGGCGAACTCCCAGAAGAAGCGACCAGAAAAGACAGGATAGCCATTCAGAAATTAGCTTCTCAGTATGTGAGTCTGAAGGGAGAATTGTACAAGAGACAAGCAAATGGCATTCAATTGATGTGTTTGAGAAAGAAAGAGGCTCAGAAGGTAATGGAAGAAGTACATACTTGTGTATGTGGACCGCACATGAATGGGTTGAATTTGTCCCGCAAGATTGTGAGACATGGCTTTTACTGGTTGACCATGGAAGCTGACTGCGCGAAACTGGTAAAGCACTGTCATGATTGTCAAGCGCATGGTAACTTGAATCATTTACCGTACACAGAGTAGCATGGGCTGTCAGAGCCGTGGCCTTTCTCAGCATGGGGAATTGATATGATCGGAGAGATTCGACCAAACGCATCAAATGGACATCGCTTCATAGTAGTGGCAGTAGACTACTTTTCAAAATGGGTGGAAGCCGAGTCATTCCGCAATGTTACAGTAAAGCAAATGGCAAAGTTCATAGCTCGGAATCTCTTTTGTCGATATGGTATGCCCCACCATGTAGTAACAGACATAGAGTCCAATTTTCAAGGAGAAACAAAGACAATGCTACAAATGTATGGAATAGGCCATCACAAGTCCTCACCTTACAGGCCGCAGGCAAATGGGGCAGTCGAGGCTGCCAACAAGACGATAAAGATGATTTTAGCCAAGATGACTGAGAATTACAAAGATTGGGCTGATAATCTAACGTACGCCCTGTGGGGGTATAGAACTTCGGTGAGAACGGCAACAGAAGCCACGCCTTACTCTTTGGTGTACGGAATAGAAGCTATATTACCGGTAGAAGTTGAGATACAGTCCATGCGGGTATTAGTAGAAGCAGAATTGCCTGAACGAGAATGGGCCTCGCAGAGGTTTGAACAGTTAGCACTGCTGGACGAGAAGAGGATGAAGTCCTTGCATCACATGCAGATATACCAGAAGAGGTTGGCTCGAGCATTTAATAAGAAGGTGCGTCCAACCAAGATCAAGAAGGGTGATCTGGTACTTAAGCAGTCAAAGTCGTCGACGACGGATCCGAGAGGAAAGTTTAGACCAAACTGGGAAGGACCTTACATTGTACAAAAAGTAATGGGAAATGGAGCAGTGAGACTGTCAGACTTGGAAGGGAATGAGTTCACCCAGCCGATCAATGTGGACAGATTGAAGCAGTACTTTACCTGAGGAAGAGAAGACCAATCAGTCACCGGCAGAAGACCTGACCCAGCGGGATAGGAAACTCATTCATGTATGCATGCATACACGTAACGTATTTTGCATTCTTTTTTGGTGTTTGTTTTGTTTTCACATGTTTCAAAGAAGAAAAAAGAGAAAGCGGCAAAGACAAGCCAATCAGAATCAGCAACAGTACAGTTAGTTTCAGAAATGAATCAGTATTGGTTTCAGGGATGAGTCCCAGGGTTGAGGCCCATATCAGTCAGTTTCGGGGATGCATCCCAGGGTTGAGGCCCATATCAGTATAGTTTCGGGGATGAGTCCCAAGGTTGAGGCCCACACCAGTATCAGTTTCAGAAATGAATCTCAGGGGGAGAAGCCCACATATTCAGCAGTCGAAATGAAGAATTCCATGGAATGAATGAGTGGAAAAAAAAGTCTTTGATAGTTAAGCATATGTCCGGTGATGACACTGTTTGATGTAGGGAGAAACCTTAGAAATGATAAGTGCAAGATGTGCTCTCATCCGGTATTCTGAATGGATTGATCTCGGCTAGACTCACGAGCACTTGATTACGGGATCTCAATAGTTGAAGCCTGAGTAGTTGGCGAGATGACTAGTTGAAGAGATGATGGATCAGTGATTGACCTTTTGCCTGGATGTCCACCATGGTTTACTTATGCTATGATATATGATATGGTTGGAAACAAAGAAAAAGTCTCTGCAATGAAAAGAAAAGAAAACAGACCACCTATAACCGATAAGCATGAAGCTATCCATGTGGCGAGTATTAGGACCACCATGAGGAGAAATGCTACCTTAAAGGGTAGGTGTGTTGAAAAAAAAAGAGAAAGAAAGAAAGAAAAGAGAAAAGAAAAGAAAAGTTCAAAAGTGAAAAGGAAGAAAAGAAAGAGACAAGAGAAAAAAAAAGACCATATCATGTAGAGTGTGACGAAGTAATCACAGAATGTGATTAAGACATCCAGGTTGGTTAGACCCACCGATCCGATTCTCCGAGACGAAATCATCGAGTTGGCTTACTTAAGGAATAAGATGTGAAAGACCCTTGGCACACACACACTATGAGTCTAGTTCGGATCACCTATTCAGACGATCGGAGTTGAGCGAGTACTTTGAAGGTTCTCAGGTTTTGACGTGAAGCAATCGTTAAGGACGAAAATATGTCTAACTATCAGGATTATCTCGAGAAGTTGCAATACAATATGTTGAAATGAAACATCAGCATCAGTAGCAGTCTTGCCGGGTATGGCACTTTGGGGGCGAGGCCCACATCATTATCAGTATCAAGTCTAGCCGGGTATAGCACTCTGGGGGCGAGGCCCACATCATTATCAATTTCAAGTCTGGCCGGGTATGGCACTCTGGGGCAAGGCCCACATCATTATCAGTATCAAGTCTGGCCGGGTATGGCACTCTAGGGGCGAGGCCCACATCATTATCAGTATAAAGTATGGCCGTGTATGACATTCTGGGGGCGAGGCCCACATCATTATCAATATCAATCTTGTCGGGTATGGTACTCTGGGGGCGAGGCCCATATTATTACCAATATCAGTTTTGCCGGGTATGACACTCCGGGAATGGAGACATCAGTTTCAGTTTTACCGGGTATGCCACTACGGGTATGGAGACACATCATCAGTTTTGCCAGGTACGGCACTCCGGGTATGGAGATATCATAGCGATGCCCCGAGTATGGGGTTTAGCTTGCCAGGTACGACACTCCGGGTATGTAGATATCACTACGACACTCTAGGTATGGAGACGCAACCGCGACACCTCGGGAATGGGGTTTAGCATGCCGGGTATGGCACAACAAAATCAACTCTGTGACACTATAGGTACGGAGACGCAACCACGACACTTCGGGTATGGGGTTTAGCACGCCGGGTATGGCACAACAAAATCAACTCTACGACACTCTAGGTACGGAGACGCAACCGTGACACCTCGGGTATGGGGTTTAGCACGCCGGGTATTGCACAACCAGATCAACTCAATTTAAAACAATCGCGACACCTCCGGTATGAGGTTTAGCACGCCGGGAATGGCACCACCAAATCACTCAGTTCGAAGCAGCAGGCAAGTCAGGTGGCAGCTGGCGAGCCAGGTAAGTAAAAATAAATTGCATAACTTTGATAAGATTGTCACTGTTACACACTGCACAAGTCCCATCAAAGTGGGGGTGACTGTAGGCACTGCATTTTTGCATGTAAGTCCCGATGATGAGTCTCGTATGGAGACACTACCTATATAACTGTGGAAGCCACGGGAAACGGACGTCGGAAGGAAAAAGTCAAGAATTGACACATTGTTGGATTTAATTCGCTGGATTAGCTTCGGGTTCGCTTGTTAGACCTCCGTTTCAAAACACATCCTTAGCCCAAAACCAAAGCCACACGCCCACCTAGCCCAAGCCCATTAAATCACACCCAATAATAATTAAAACATTTAAAACACATGTCAAAAATTAAATTAAATCAAATTAAAATAAATCAAATCCAATTAAATCAAAAAAAATCTCATTCCTAAATTAAATAAATCAAATCAAATCTCATAAATCACATTCCTAATTAAACAAGATCAAATCAAATCAAATCAAATCATATCCCTAATCAAAAGAGAAGACATCAAATTAAATCAAATCATTTCCCTAATTAAAAGATTTCCTTATCACATACTAATTTAAAAAATATTCCCTTTAATGCACAAATTTTTCTCCTTCTCAAACAAGGATAGCCCCCAACCTTTTCCTATAAAAAGAACCATTCACCAACACATTAGACCCTAGCTCATCTCCATGAAAACACAATGAAAATAACTCAGCATATTCACGCAATTGCCCTAGTTGATTCACGCCCAAAAGCCTCCCAAATTGCTTTCATATTGCCGCA
The DNA here is from genome assembly GCA_019454045.1 of Zanthoxylum bungeanum. NCBI lineage: Eukaryota > Viridiplantae > Streptophyta > Magnoliopsida > Sapindales > Rutaceae > Zanthoxylum > Zanthoxylum bungeanum. The sequence continues at coordinate 15,191 of SKCR01041637.1, forward strand.
CCATAAGCCCCTCACTCATAGCCACTCACGCCTATACACCACTCACAGCCACTCAGCCAATTCACTTCATCAGCACATCACTCAATAACACGTCCTCAACCCCCCTTCAAAATCAACGCATCAACTGCCTTCACCCTAACCCTTCACTCAGCCTGCGCGCCACAAACCCCCAGATCACATAACAACAAGCCACCTACCTCTCAAACACTTCACGCCTAATCAACCTTCAAGCGCAAAACTGTCCAAGCAGCCCCCTTCATTCACGTTCACGTACCTTTAAACAGCCTGACCTTCACGCACAACTCAACCTCTGAAGCCACCGAAACCACCCAAAATTGCACCAAAAAACTGCCCAAAACTGTACCTAAAAGACTGCCCAAAACAGTCCATATTTTAACCAGAAAACTGCCCCGTATAACCGCAAAACAGTCCTTTAATTACTGATGAGTGGTATTTCTATCACTATTTCCCACTAATTTAAACTAATATTTTGTACCGTTTCTTGAGTTTTATGAACGTTTTGATGTATTTTATGTTATTTTTGCAGATAGATAAATAATGTTCAGGACATTCTGGAAGTATTTTGGGGCAAAATGGACAAAACTGGACAAAAAGGGCAAAATCGTCATTTCAGCGTCGCGCCGCCCAGACCTTCAGCGTCGCGACTCCCAGCGTGCGCCGAATCTGCTAACATGCGTCTGGTCAACAAATCAGAATTTGAGAAGTTTGACTTGGCTAACGTGCGCCGTGCCACGTGTCACCATCACAACGGAGATGCTAAAATGCGTCGTGCCACGTGTCGAAATCTAATTGCTTGGACGGCCACCGCCCCACGTATCATCCTACGTGTCGCCACATCATCGTCCACATCAGCAGCCACGTCGGCAAGTCAACCGAGTCAACATGCCACGTCACATCAGCCATCAGCCAATCACACAGCGCGACACGTGTCAACCTCTCATTCGTCTGACGGCCGCCGCCCCCCGTGTCGCCACGTCGCCTTCCACATCATCAAAGTGACGCAAGCAATGACGTCATGAACAGTTGACACGTCATCGTGACGCAAGCAATGACGTCATGAACAGTGCCACGTCATCGGATAAGATTCTGAGCCGACCAACCAGTGCGTGACACGTGTCCTACTGTACCCAGCGTCGCGACGCTAGTGCAATTTTGGCGGCGCGACGCTGGAGGCTTATCCGAGCCTATAAATAGAACTCGAATTTCATATTTCAGTACACACCTTTCTCTCTCTTTTCTTTTGTTATTTCTAAATTGAGAGCTTCTCTCTCTAGAATATTTTAGTTTAAGTTTTTGTAAATATTTTTATTACTTTTTAATAGTAATAGTAATTTTACTTTCTTACTTCTTACAATTTTTACTATTTACTATGTGTAGGTAACTTTTCACCGCTAAGGTAAAAGGTAATTCTTTACTATTGCTATTTAGATTATTCTCCCTAAAATATAATATATAAACTATTTATAACCGGACTTAATAAGGATACCGCCAGATTGGTCGGTTGGTTATTAAATAATTATTCCGCCTTTATGGCTGGTTTATTTTTGTTCCGCCTTTATGGCTGGTATATTTATGTTCCGCCTTTATGGCTGGTTTAATAACAAATATTACCGCCTTTATGGCTGGTTGATAAAATTATCACAAGAATATATTATATTTTATGGGAGATTTCTAATTAGTATTTAGTAGAAGTTAATTCCTTTTTCCTTAGCATTTTTATTTATTTTTCTGCATTTACTTTTTAGTAATTTTTATCTTTGTTTTACTAGTCCTAACTATGTGTTGTAACTAAGTTAGTATTCTAGGGTGTGATGATTTCTAATATCACTGTATTAAAAAAGGGTTAGATTATAGTTGGGGTAATTAAAAGAGTTATTTGTTGAGTCATAATCTTAATGCTTTTTATTAACTGATCATTAATAAAATTGATTAGGTAAACTTAAAATGAACTAGACATAGAGATTTTAAGTTTAAGACCTTAGTCTCAACAACCCACGATCTTCCTTAAGGATAGATAACCCTTTAATAGATTTCCTTACAGGATAGGAATATACCTGTCGGGCGGGGGTAGTCATAATTGGAACTCAATCTTAATGAATCTAGGTAATTTAATTGACATAGACATATGGTTCAATTGGATTATACTAGATATTTGTAAATGATCATTCGGAAGAGGCTTTTACATAATTTAGTGTTCCAGATTAATAATTCAATAATTTACCTAACTATAATTTAACTAATTCATCTTTTAAATGATATTAGAATGATTCACAACCCTAGATTTTTGTGTCTTTTGTATTTTCCTTAGTATTTTCTTTTATCTTTTTATTTTTTTTATTTAGCAACGCCGCCACTTACAAATCAAATCAATCAAGCAATCAATTCCCTTCTCCCTATAATTAGATATTTGTAAATAAATAGTATCAACAATTAATAACAACAGTAGGAATTAAGTCCTCGTGGGATCGATATTTTTATACTACTTGAACGATACGTGCGCTTGCGTTATACGTGTGTGTTTACGCCGGTCAAGTTTTTGGCACCGTTGCCGGGGACTTATTTTTCTTGAGTTGTTAATTTTGAAACTATCAAATTTACTTATATCTAATTTTCTTTTTTTATTTTATAATTTTTATTTCTTTTGTTTTCAGGTGATTAAAAATGGAACACTACTGGGAGATTGAGAAATTACAAGCTTTACAAGAAGATACACCTCAATCTGGGAGCAACAGTCCAGTTTTCTGAGGCCTGTTGTTCAGCCCAACGATTATCACTGGATGCCAGAATCAAGCAATACTACATTTGTTCAACAGAATGAAATGGGAAGATGTGTAATTTGTGATGGTAACCACCCAAGCGATCAATGTATTTACCTTTCAGAGTGGCAGAATTTTTGGAAACAACCAAGGTACGAAGAATCATCACATTTTTCATCTTATCCACCATCTCCTTTGATTCTTATCAAGAACCAGAACCATCCGAGGAAGATCAATTGATTCACATGTTCAAAGAACAAGAAGCTCGATTTGATGCACAAATTCAGAGTAACGCAGAATCCATACAAAGAATGACAGATCGGATCAGACAATTAACAGAAAACCAGAACATCATACCTCAAGAACCAGTTTCAGATGACACTGATGAAGCCTTCGAGAACCCAGAAATCCACAATGACACCTTAACAAAGGAGGAGGCTGAGCAGTATCAACAACCAGAGGTATCAGTTCAGGAACCCGAACCGGCAAAGTCTCGATTTGATTTCTATTTTTCAGATTCTGACGAGGATGAAACTGAGCTGTTTGTACCAAATACATCAAAAATTGAGGATGAAATTCTGTATTCTCAAAATGAAGATCTTGGAGATTCCATTGCACAATTGTTTGAAGAAACTCTACCTGAGCCAATCATTTCAACCAGATCAGAGGATGAAGACCTAAAATCTGACATTTCTTTTCATCCTCAGGTTGACAATTTTGAAGCATGTATTTCACAGATGACAGATGAAGAGCTGAATGCAGAAATTTTCAAATACATCTGTGAAGAAAAGGTGGAGCAAGAAACAGAGCAAAAGGAGGAGCATTCAGGAAAAACATCGCTGTTTTGGGGAATACAAACCAAAGATATCACCCAGAAGCTTGTCAGAATGGAATTTCCATTCCAAGTCAAGCACCATACAAGACCTCCTGATTTTCTTTCTTTCTTTGCAGGAACCATTGGAGCAACAAAGATCAAAAAGGTGGCACGAGCACTGAATATGACAAAATTCTTTTTGCCACTTTACCGTTGGAATAGACCCTTCAAAAGCAACGCTCACGGAATTGTCTTTGATAGGACATCCAAAACGACACTGAAACCTCCTTAACAGATGAATTTCAGTCACGTCTGGCTGAAGACGAAAAATTTAGCGCTGGCAGGGAGGCAACCCATTCAATTTGTTGTAATTTCTGTTTTCATATTTTGTGTGAACTTTTTAATATTGTGTGTTATTTTTGTAGGGAAAAGTACAAACGAGTATTTTAAGACAGAAGGAATTGTGTTTGGCAATATAAGAGGAGAAACAATTCATTAACGATGGTTGAATAAGGAATGAAATCTTAAGACACATCCTAATGGATTTATATACCAAACAAGTGGCGTATTGCATACACAATTCCGTTGCCTTAATTATTGCTTTGATTTGCTTTTCTATTGTAATTATCTTTATTTTCGTAGACAGGATCCAGACCTTTTTGACCTTTCACGATTCATTTTGTTGTTTAGCTAATAAGCTTCCTCTGGAAGATACTTGTGCTATTATTACTCACCCTTTTTCAGGTACTATAAATTCAGCCCGTCATTGCACATTTGGAGGCATCCAGAGTTAAGAAAGAAATACATAAAAAATGGAAGCCACTTCAAGAAGACGAGTTGAGAACATCTGTGTGTTTTGCGGTAGTACAGTTGGTACTAAACCACAATACATAGAAGCAGCACAGGAATTGGGTCGAGTCTTAGCAGCAAGGAATATGCATTTAATATATGGCGGAGGCAATCTTGGACTAATGGGGATCGTTTCAGAAGCCGTACAGGAAGGAGGCAGTCATGTTTTGGGAATCATCCCAAAACCCTTGGCAGAGGCGAATCTTATTGGATCATCAAACGGAGAGGAACTGATCGTGCCAGGTATGTCTGAACGACTGGTAGAAATGATTAACCGTCTGATGCTTTTATTGCTATGCCAGGTGGCTTGGGTACATTAGAGGAAATTTTTATAGTTCTATCTTGGGCGAACCTGAACATACACCAGAAACCGCTTGGATTGCTCAACGTTGATGGATTTTATGATTTTCTTTCTTTGTGTGTTTCTTGATGATGCTCGGAGAAATGGGTTCGTGTCAAAGCCTATGAAGAACTCCTCTTTACTGCCAGAACTGCACCGGATCTAATTGACCAACTCGTAGCCTTTGAACCACAAATTGACCCTATCATTTCAAAGATAAAATGGTCCGAGGATGATCGTGGTAAGAGGCGTAGGATTAATCTGGATCTTAACCTTTAATTTCCTGTAGAATTTCAACTAATCAGATACTATCTTCTAAACTCTTCTTCTACTTTTTAAGACATTGGGGACAATGTCTCATTTAGGTTTGGGGGTGAGGTATAGTTAATAGTACTTGTTTGTATTGTGTTTTTATTTTTAGTCTAAAATTTTTCGAAAAATACAAAAAAATTAAAAAATTAATAAAAACAAAAGGGCATATTTAAAGCTAGGTGATGGTTTGGTGTCTTCCTTCACTCACTACCTTTTATAAGGAAAAGCTGTGGAGGCACCTAGATAATCATTCACTTGTAGCGTGTTGTGACAGACTAGTTTGGAGGACTCGTTGTTTATTCCTGACAACAAGCGATAAGAGCCTAAGGGGCTAGGGTACTTAAGTGAGCCTCGCTCCACCTTCCCTCTGGGGAATCTACAACGAGAAGTCCATTCGACAGTTAGTCACACACCATAAACTGAGCCTTTGATTAAACTTTAAAAAAAAAAAAACATGTAATTATAGTTTTATGACTAGTAGAAATATGTGGTTGTTATGTTGACTAAAAAGATGAACTTGGTAAGAAATAGCTGTGTAAGGAATTCTCTCACTCCTGAGACTATTTCAAACCTAATTCAAAACAAGTTAATTTTTGTTTATTCACTTTTGAATTATTAAATCTGTAAATTCTCCATAAAACTGACTAAAATGAATCTTCATATACTTAGTTAGCAGATATTATCAACATACATAGTAACATACGGACATGAGCTGTAATTGAAAAGTTTGTAATATTCCGTGCTCTAGTTTAATTGGAAGAAGCATCTATAAATAGTAATGGAATAAAAAAAAATGTCTGAGATCCGAGTTATTAAGTCTGTAAGGGTATTTTAAAACCTAATGCCCTAAAACCAACTGGTTTGGGAGTCATTGGCCCAAAGCTCGCTACATGGATCAAAAATGATGAAAAATTTATATATATGTATATATATCTGAAGTCTGAGTAATTAAGTCCTTAGGGGTGTCTTAACACCTGATGCCCTAAAGCCAACTGGTTTGGGAGTCACCGACCCAAAGCTCGCTACATAGACGGAAGGTATTGTATATAAATAAAAAATAGTCAAAATTCAGAAAAATCAAAGAAAAAATTAGAAAAATCAGAAAAATTATTCCATTGCTACAAAAAGGTGTGAAATCTGATAGAACTTTAGGAAAAATATTACTCTCTTATCAACTGCACTTATGACAGTTGTGGGCAAAAATGAGTTGTTTAATATTTTGTTGGCTGTGTATATGAAGAATGGTAAAAATAATCGGAGAATTTACTTATTCAGTAATTTAGAATGAAACAAAACATCTAGTAACTTGGATTAGAAATTTCACCTGATTAGTCACTAACATCTTTATTCTCTTTTCGCTTGTCTTTTTGTTTTTGTGTGCATTAGTTTTAATACCTTTTTACTTTTGTAAAATGTTTGTGGGTATCATTGCTGTAAACCATCACGAGACTACAACTCGTCCACTAGGGACACCTAGGGGTTTAAAGGCTTGTTGCATACGCTAAATGCAACCGTGATCCCTACGAAAATGGCTTAGTGAAATTTTATTATGTTATTTTATTCTGTATTTTGCTCGAGGACTAGCAAAATTTAGGTTTGGGGGTGATGAGTGGTATTTCTATCACTATTTCCCACTCATTTAAACTAATATTTTGTACAGTTTCTTGAGTTTTATGAACGTTTTGATGTATTTTATGTTATTTTGCAGATAAATAAAGTTTCAGGACATTCTGGAAGTATTTTGGGGCAAAATGGACAAAACTGGACAAAAAGGGCAAAATCGTCATTTCAGCGTCGCGCCGCCCAGACCTTCAGCGTCGCGACTCCCAGCGTGCGCCGAATCTGCTAACATGCGCCTGGTCAACAAATCAGAATTTGAGAAGTTTGACTTGGCTAACGTGCGCCGTGCCACGTGTCACCATCACAACGGAGATGCTAAAATGCGCCGTGCCACGTGTCGAAATCTAATTGCTTGGACGGCCACCGCCCCACGTGTCATCCTACGTGTCGCCACATCATCGTCCACATCAGCAGCCACATCAGCAAGTCAACCGAGTCAACATGCCACGTCAGCATCAGCCAATCACAGCGCGACACGTGTCAACCTCTCATTCGTCTGACGGCCGCCGCCCCACGTGTCGCCACGTCGCCTTCCACATCATCAAAGTGACGCAAGCAATGACGTCATGAACAGTTGACACGTCATCGTGACGCAAGCAATGACGTCATGAACAGTGCCACGTCATCGGATAAGATTCTGAGCCGACCAACCAGTGCGTGACACGTGTCCTACTGTACCCAGCGTCAAGACGCTAGTGCAATTTTGGCGGCGCGACGCTGGAGGCTTATCCGAGCCTATAAATAGAACTCGAAATTTCATATTTCAGTACACCTTTCTCTCTTTTTGTTAGTTCTAAATTGAGAGCTTCTCTCTCTAGAATATTTTAGTTTAAGTTTTTGTAAATATTTTAATTACTTTTAAATAGTAATAGTAATTTTACTTTCTACTTCTTACTTTTTACAATTTTTACTATTTACTATGTGTAGGTAACTTTTCACCGCTAAGGTAAAAAGGTAATTCTTTTACTATTGCTATTTAGATTATTCTCCCTAAAATATAATATATAAACTATTTATAACCGACTTAATAAGGATACCGCCAGATTGGTCGGTTGGTTATTAAATAATTATTCCGCCTCTATGGCTGGTTTATTTTTGTTCCGCCTTTATGGCTGGTATATTTCTGTCCTCCGCCTTTATGGCTGGTTTAATAACAAATATTACCGCCTTTATGGCCGATTGATAAAATTATCACAAGAATATATTATATTTTATGGGAGATTTCTAATTAATATTTAGTAGAAGTTAATTCCTTTTTCCTTAGCATTTTATTTATTTTTCTGCATTTACTTTTTAGTAATTTTTATCTTGTTTTACTAGTCCTAACTATGTGTTGTAAATAAGGTTAGTTTCTAGGGTGTGATGATTTCTAATATCACTGTATTAAAAAAGGGTTAGATTATAGTTGGGGTAATTAAAAGAGTTATTTGTTGAGTCATAATCTTAATGCTTTTATTAACTGATCATTAATATAATTGATTAGGTAAACTTAAAATGAACTAGACATAGAGATTTTAAGTTTAAGACTTTAGTCTCAACAACCCACGATCTTCCTTAAGGATAGATAACCCTTTAATAGATTCCTTACTTACAATAGGAATATACCTGTCGGGCGGGGGTAGTCATAATTGGAACTCAATCTTAATGAATCTAGGTAATTTAATTGACATAGACATATGGTTCAATTGGATTATACTAGGTATTTGTAAATGATCATTCGGAAGAGGCTTTTACATAATTTAGTGTTCCAGATTAATAATTCAATAATTTACCTAACTATGATTTAACTACTTCATCTTTTAAATGATATTAGAATGATTCACAACCCTAGATTTTTGTGTCTTTTGTATTTTCCTTAGTATTTTCTTTTATCTTTTTATTTATTTTATTTAGCAACGCCACTTACAAATCAAATCAATCAAGCAATCAATTCCCTTCTCCCTATAATTAGATATCTGTAAATAAATAGTATCAACAATTAATAACAACAGTATGAATTAAGTCCTCGTGGGATCGATATTTTTATACTACTTGAACGATACGTGCGCTTGCGTTATACGTGTGTTTTTACGCCGGTCAATTACCAAAAAATAGTGACCAAAAAATACATCGAAAACAGCAGTGAAACGGAGTGAAAACAGCATCCCAAACAGTGAAACAGTGAGGAAAAATGTTGGATTAGTGAACCAGGAAAGTTACGGAATATCAACCCTTCCGACGGCCGTGTAACGTGCTTTCGAGAGACGACAAAAGAGGTTAGACTTGAGGGCACCTTCTTTATTTATTATTCTTTATTTTTTTTATTTATTTTTAATATATTATCGCATGAGAGTCGTTTGTTGATGCATGATGTAAATTTCGTAGCCGAATCCGAATGACGGTAGTACGGTTTACACTCGGGATACAATTCCACATACTACTTAAGAGACACACGTATTTTGTTTCATCTAAACATGTATGTGAGCATGATTTAGTCTAGAATGTTATTTATTTATTTAAGCATGATTTAGTCTAGTATGTTATTTATTTTTTAAGCATGATTTAGTTGTTTATTTTTAAGAATGAGTAGTTATTTGTTTTGCGTTTGGAATTTGCATTAGGTTTATGTAGTTGTTGTCTTTTCGCACTATATAATTGAAATATGTCATGAGATTGCCGTGTGTTGTCTTGTGTTATGAGGACTTACTTTCCAAGCATGTAAACTTAGACATAGGATTTATCTTTATGAACATAAACTAGATATAAGTTGTTCTTGAGCATGTTGCGTAGATTCGTGAAGATATTGCACAAATCACATCATTACAAGTGGCATAAGTAAATGACCATTCCGAACCCAACATGTTGAGGTCTTCCCTTGCGAGGGGTGAGTGCGGCCTTAAATCTTTGTCCCGATTCACACCGGGTGGCGACTCCATGTTATTTCTCCGGTTTAGTTCCCCGCGAGCTATTCAGTACTCCCAACTAGGCTGCGAGCCTGGAACAGTGTCGCCGATTTCTGTGTCCTACAGTCTTGTCGGGTATGGCACTCCAGGTATGGAGGCACAACATCAGTTTTGCCAGGTACGGCACTCCGGGTATGGAGATATCACAATGATGCCTCGGGTATGGGGTTTAGCTTGCCAGGTTCAGCACTCCGGGTATAGAGATATCCTGCGACACTCTAGGTATGGAGACGCAACTGCGACACCTCGGGTATGGGGTTTAGCTTGCCAAGTACGACACTCCGGGTATGGAGATATCACTCTGACACTCTAGGTTTGGAGACGTAACCGCGATACCTCAGGTATGGGGTTTAGCTTACCAGGTACGGCACTCCGGGTATGGAGATGTCACTGCGACACTCTAGGTATGGAGACGTAACCGCGATACCTCAGGTATGGGGTTTAGCTTACCAGGTACGGCACTCCGGGTATGGAGATATCACTGCGACACTCTAGGTATGGAGACGTAACCGCGACATCTCGAGTATAGGGTTTAGCTTGCCAGGTATGGCACTCCGGGTATGGAGACATCAACTCTACGACACTCTAGGTATGGAGACGCAACCGCGACAGCTAGGGTATGTGGTTTAGCACGCCGGGTATGGCACAACAAAATCAACTCTGCGACACTCTATGTATGGAGACGCAACCGGACACTCGAGAATGGGGTTTAGCACGCCGGGCATGGCACAACAAAATCAAATCTGCTACACTCTAGGTATGGAGACGCAACTGCGACACCTCGGGAATGGGGTTAAGCACGCCGAGTATGGCACAACAAAATCAACTCTGCGACACTCTAGGTACGGAGACGCAACTGCTACACCTCGGGTATGGTGTTTAGCACACCGGGTATGGCACAACAAAATCAACTCTGCGACACTCTAAGTACGAAGACGCAACCGCGACACCTCGGGTATGGGGTTTAGCACGCCGAGTATGGCACAACAAAATCAACTATGCGACACTCAAGGTATGGAGACGCAACCGCGACACCTCAGGTGCGTGGTTTAGCACGCCGGGTATGGCCCAAAAAATCAACTCTGCGACACTCTAGGTATGGAGACGCAGCCGCAACACCTCGGGTATGGGGTTTAGCACACCAGGAATGGCACAACCAGATCAACTCAATTCAAAACAACCGTGACACCTCTGGTATGGGGTTTAGCACGCCGGGAATGGTACCACCAAATCACTCAATTCGAAGCAGCAGGCAAGTCAGGTGGCAGTTGGCGAGCCATGTAAGTAAAAATGCATTGCATAACTTTGATAGGATTGTCATTGTTATACACTGCACAAGTCCCATCAAAGTGGGGGTGACTGTAGGCACTGCATTTTTGCATGTAAGTCTCGATGATGAGTCTCGTATGGAGACACTACCTCTCTACTGTGGAAGCCACGGGAAACGGACGTCGGAAGGAAAAAGTCAAGAATTGACACATTGTTGGATTTAATTCGCTAGATTAGCTTCGTGTTTGCTTGTTGGACCTCCGTTTCAAAACACATCCTTAGTCCAAAAACCAAGCCACACGCCCACCTAGCCCAAGCCCATTAAATCACACCAAATAATAATTAAAACATTTAAAACACATGTCAAAAATTAAATTAAATCAAATTAAGTTAAATGAAATCCAATTAAATCAAAAAAAAATCTCATTCCTAAATTAAATAAATCAAATCAAATCTCATAAATCACATTCCTAATTAAACAATATCAAATCAAATCATATCCCTAATCAAAAGAGAAGAAATCAAATTAAATCAAATCATTTCCCTAATTAAAAGATTTCATTATCACATACTAATTTAAAAGATATTCCCTTTAATGCACAAATTCTTCTCCTTCTCAAACAAGGATAGCCCCCAACCTTTGCCTATAAAAAGAACCCTTCACCAACACATTAGACTTTAGCTCATCTCCACGAAAACACAAAGAAAATAACTCAGCATATTCACGCAATTACCCTAGTTGATTCACGCCCAAAAGCCTCCCAAATTTCTTTCATATTGCCGCACTATAAGCCCCCCACTCACAGCCACTCATGCCTATACACCACTCCCAACACTCAGCCAATTCACTTCATCAGCCCTTCACTCAATACATGTCCTCAACCCCTCTTCAAAATCAACACATCAACTGCCATCACCCTAACCCTTCACTCAGCATGCCCGCCACAAGCCCCCAGATCACGTAACAACAAGCCACATACCTCTCAAATACTTCACGCCTAATCAACCTTCAACGCAAAACTGTCCAAGCAGCCTCCTTCATTCACGTTCACGTACCCTTTAAATAGTCTGACCTTCACGCACAACTCAACCCCTGAAGCCACCGAAACCACCCAAAACTGTAGCTAAAAATTGCCAAAACTGCCCAAAACAGTCCAGATTTTAACCAGAAAACTGCCCCGCATAACCCGCAAAACAGTCCCATAATTACCAAAAAACAGTGACAAAAAAATACAGCGAAAACAGCAGTGAAACGGAGTGAAAACAGCAGCCCAAACAGTGAAACAGCGAGGAAAAATGTTGGATTAGTGAACCAGGAAAGTTGCGGAATATCAACCCTTCCGACGTCCGTGTAACGCACTTTCGAGAGACGACAGAAGAGGTTAGACCTGAGGGGCCTTCTTTATTTATTATTCATATTTTATTTATTTATTTTTAATATATTATCGCATGAGAGTCGTTTGTTGATGCATGATGTGAATTCCGGGTGAACGGAATGCGTGTTCTCTTTTGTGGTATATCGGATGGATACCCGAACGTAAATTCCGTAGCCGGATCCGAATGGACGGTAGTGCGGTTTTCACTCGGGATACAATGCCACGTACTACTTAAGAGACACACGTATTTTGTTTCATCCAAACATGTATGCGAGCATGATTTAGTCTAGAATGTTATTTATTTTTTAAGCATGATTTAGTCTAGTATGTTATTTAATTTTTAGCATGATTTAGTTTTTTTATTTTTAATCATGAGTAGTTATTTATTTTGGGTTTGGAATTTGCATTAGGTTTATGTTGTCGTTTGCTTTTCGCATTATATAATTGAAATATGTTCATGAGATTTCCGTTGTTGTTTGTGTGTTATGAGGACTTACTTTCCAAGCATGCAAACTTAGACATAGGATTTATCTTTATGAACATGAACTAGATATAAGTTGTTATTGAGCATGTTGCGTAGATTCGGTTAAGATATTGCACAAATCACATCATTACAAGTGGCATAAGTAAGGGACCATTCTGAACCCAACAGGTTTGAGGTCTTCCCTTGCGAGGGGTGAGTGCAGCCTTAAATCTTTATCTCGGTTCACACCGGGTGGTGACTCCATGTTATTTCTCCGATTTAGTTCCCCGCGAGCTATTCCGTACTCCCAACTAGGCCGCGAGCCTGGAATAGTGTTGCCGATTTCTGTGTCCAACAGTGAGGGTAACAGATTTTTTAATCTCATTCCTATGATTTCTCCCCCTTTGATATTTTCAAAAAGAATGGAGAAGTAAAATTAAGTGTTATGAGATACCAATTAATATGTGCAATAAACATATAAAAATTCATTAAAATTCACACTTAGGATTATCATACATTTCTCCCTTTTTGCCAAACCAATAAAAAATCATACATAGATCATCAAATGAACGTAAATTAAGGCAATAACCATTTTATTCAAAAACAAATTAGCCATAAGTAATGAAATCCATTAACATTCACAAAAATATCAAAATACATCCAAAATATATGTATATACAAAATATGTAGGCCAAATGATAATCATAGATCTCCGGTCAGGGAATTGATCTTCTTCTCCATTGAATCTAGGTGTTGTCTCTGCTCATCAAGGGTCTGCTGTTGAGCATTGAGTTTCTGCTCCATAAGAGTGCTTAAGGCAATAAACTTTATGGTAATGTTGTATGCGAGAGAGTCCAGCCTAGCCATGACAAGGTTGTGTCGCCCGTCTGCATATGGCATAGAACTAGATGGTCATGTTGCTTCAGCTGCAGCGATTTAAGCTTCCTCATTAGAATTAGCATCGTCGATCGTCCTTGGTCGTTTGGAAGTGGAAGTTGCCATCTTGGTCTTCATACGCCAAATGCCATCTACTTTCTCCCATGGTTTAGAATGAAATGTGGCCAAAGTAATTCACTGGTAAGGAGAAACAACGAAGGAAGGCTCATCAGGGTCAATCTGAACATGATATCCATGAAGAATCTGTGAGATCAGAGAACCATACGGAAGACACTGATGGGGATCAGATCGGAAAATTTGCATCTACTGACAAACCAGATACCCTATATCTAGGGGAATGTCTAGCCCTAAGGAACGAATGACCCAGATATCTAATAGATTGACTGTATCAATGTGGCCATTTTGAGGTAAGAAGATGCATTGAGTGATTTCAGTGAAAACTTGCATGTCAAAACCTAAGTCAACCTTCTTCAAGACATGAACACCTGGATATGAACGATGGACGAAAGCGTCTCTCTGCACAAATTCCATTACTTAGGATTCAAATAAGCCCTCAAGTTGAAGAAAATTCATGTGGGAACAGGAACAAATAGTTCTAGAGAGTGAAGTACTGATAAGGCGGTTAACGGAATTAGGAGTCACGGTGAAGGAAGTTCCAATGACTGTAATCCTAATGGAGCCATGGGTACTAACATGAGACTCCATGTTTGTGTTAAATACTTTGACAAGATTGAGATAGATTGAAATACAAATTTGACAAAAATGATTATGCCCGGGATTATGGAGAATTATTTGACAGTGAAAATCAGCCAAACCATAAATATTGCAATAATATTATTTTGATGGCACTTTCTTTGGGATAAATTCGGTGTAAATACTAATTTGACGATCATTTTGAAAATACCATTAAGGTTCGAGATTAGGGTTCATTTTGCAAGAAAATCAGAATTTTGGGGTTTTGTGCAAAATGAACTAATTTCTTAGGTTTTTAAAAAACGATGAAATAGATGCAAAATAATGAAGGATAATGGCTCTAAACATGTCCTAGAGTGATTTTAAAGAAGAAATTTGAACAAGAAAACAACCTAAAAGTTTGAATCTATAGATTTTAGATCATATGGTTTCTAAACCTAAGAGATTAGGAATCTAAGAACTTCAAGAGTAATAATGCAAGATAATAACCAAAATAAAGTGAGAAAGTGACGAATTTACTTAGAAATAGATTGGAGGAGGATTCAAATGATTTGAGAGAGATTGAGACGAAAATGAGGAAGAAAAGGGCGTCTGGCATTTTAAATCCCAGAGATCGATATATTGACAGGTATGCCGGTCTCACAGACCGGTAAAACCTAGGCCAGACCGGTAAGCACTATAAGAGACCGATATACTGGTCTCAGAAAGGTCATGAAGGAGAATCTCAATGATTTATCGACAAAATGGCCCCAAAAATAATATTTAAGCATTTTAATGAATCGCGCAAGTTATTTATTAACTTAATGAGATCCATTGATACTTAAAATAAACAATTCATATCAAATGAAGCACATCATGCATAATAATACTCAGTTCTTATGAATAGGAAATCAAAACATATTTCATTCATTTAATGCAATAATGCATAATTACTAGTATGCTTCAAAATTAAGATCAATTCATAATTATTGAAATATGCATATAAATTAGAGGAAACAGTACTAGTGTCTCCAAAAACACGGATTTTACCTATTACCGTTGTCATCAAGTGACAAATCCACCAATTATCCAAATTCATATATTTTTTATGATTGTATTTGATATTCTTCTCGTTTTGATCTCTTTCCTCATCTTCATTTAGTCTTTGGGATTAATTTGTATTTCTCATGATGATCATTCCTAAAGCTCCCCCTACAAAATCATTAAGTGAATTTTGGTACTCAAACTTTCTTGGGTCCATGGGGGTTAAATTTGATTCTTTGGAGAATCCATGCATTTACGTTCACATTGTTGTTCATGCACTCAAATATTTTATGTCCTTTCTTATTGCATGCATGACATGTGATATTTTCATTAATAGCAACATTTGCCTGAGAATTAGATGCCTTTACAAAATAATTCTTCAAAAATATTCTTTTAATGTAACGCATATATCATATTCTTTCTTTTCTAAAGTACATTTTTGGGATCTAATTAATATAACAAAGTTTTTTCTCCCAAAGTGAATTTTGTTACAATGTTTTGCAAATCTACAATCTTTTTATTCAATGCAACATTTTCATTTATCATAGATTCGCAATCACAATAAAATAAAATTAAAATATCTCTATAATTTTTTTATTAGGTTATAAAATTAAAATAAGAAACCTATTACAAATATAAAAACATAATCTCCTATTAAAATAAGAAACATATTAATTTAATTAATTAATAATGTAATTTTTTATTATTAAATTATAAAAATAAGTCACATTAAAATAAAACATTATATGTGGTACCTAGTCTTTATAATTAATTATTTTATTACCTATTATAATAAAAAGATATAATATAATGTCCTATTAAAAAAACATTCGTGACACCTAAAATAAGAGACATAGCAGTTGCCCATAAAAACTAGTCAATTTTTTAGTTTTTTTGTCTATTTTTATTTGTTATTTTACTTTGAATTATTACTATAAGTTTTTCATGAATTTTTTTATTATTTGTTATACTTTATGATGAAGACTCTATAACATCCCGAATTTTCAGAATAGTTTTAGAAGGTTCTCAGATTGAAGTTTAGGTCTCGGAATAAGACGATGTTGGAGAATAAGAGTTTAAGCATTGAAAATTATTTTGGAATGTTTTAAAATAGGATTTCATTGGACTAGAAATTACGTAACTCGACAGGATCGATTACGTGTATTGTTGAATATTTTTATATGAGTAAGTTTCATTGTTTTAGCTATAAAAATAGAAAAAAAAAACTCCGATTGAGGTCATTCTTGATCTGATGGAAAGATTTTTTGAAGACGAACAACTTTTATGTTGAAAACTTTTCAAAATTTGTACCTAAAAGACCTAAAAATATAAATATCCGAAGGAATACATTGTCAGGGGCCTATATATAATTTCGCTGAGGCTGTTTTATAAATTTCAGAAAGTATCTTATATACACCCAAAGTTTCCGCTAATTGTAGAGGATGGAAAAATTTCTTTCCCCACTACACCCGACCCCTCATGGTGTGATAAGGTATCCAGCCATTGCCGACCGACGTGCCGATATGAGGGAACTACCAAACCACCTCTTACCTAATGGTGGCCGGCGACGGCCCTAAGGAGATGGAAAATGGCCGAAAATGGTGAGAGGTGCGCGCAACTCCATTTCTCGATCATGGTCCGCCACTTCGATCTAAATGTCGAGCAACTAGTCAAATTGAATTTTTTGGAACTTACTACGAGGCAGTGGTATCGATTTTATTGAACAGCACTCGGTTTCACGTGAATCGAGGTAAGAGAGAAACATAAATAGCGATACCCATTTGAACAATAGCTCTAGTTCAAATTTTATCGATTCCTACGTGTTCATATGAGCATTGGGAGTTTTCCAATACCCTCAGAATTTCAGTAAGACATCCGGGTAAAAATCTCACTATATTAGTGATGTTAGTTTGTATTCGGATGCTACGAATAGTGTCGTAGAGTAATATATTGACTCTTATTGAATTTAATAAGCTAGAATGTATTGAATTTGAGCTATTGGTAGAATTCAGGTGAAATTAGAATGAATTGGATCGATTCGATATGATTTGCAAGATTTCAGTAAAATTTGATTTCTTGTACGTCGATGCTTTGATGAACATATTGATATATATGAGTTAATTACGATGATAAGATAATTTTTAGATGAATCTGTATAAGTTCGTAGGGTTTATGATTCTTTAGTAGTGTTTACAGAAAAGTTTACGGAAGATTTTTCGAAAAAATAGAATCTATGGATTCGACCTATCGAGTTATTTTAGAATGTTATGTTATGATGTATTATGAGTATTAAATTATTTTTGGAAGAAACATGAAAGATCCGAAAGGTCCCATATCCGTTTGTAATGTTTCCGGATTTTTAAGGGGATTTTCAGGTTTTAAATCGGAAAGTGAACTTGATGTTATAGATTTGTAGTATAAGATGTTTTAAGAGTAATGAAACTGAAATCGTTGGAATCAGACTTGAATCGAATGTTCCGGGAAGGTCTGGAAGTTTGTTATAGCTAAGTCATGAATTCCGTAAAACTGTGATTTTAACCGCGTTTTATAATTTATTTTGACAGATTTGACTAAGATCATGAGTGTTCGCGAGAGGTAAGTATTACAAGTGTTGAATACTTAATGTGTGGTTAATTATTCGCATGTTTCTTTCATATGAGATATATGTGTGTATATGTATATGTATTTATATAGAGATATGTTGGTGTGACCGACTTTTCAACATGTATACGTTATAGTGTTATCATTTTTTAATTTGTGGGCACTTGTGAATTGATGATGGATTTGAAATGTGTTGGGTGATGTACCTGACATATGAATAGATATTTTTTATTTTATGTTTACTTGATATTTTGTTTTATGTTTTATTTGATACTTTTGTTGTAAGTTTTCATTTTATAATAAAATGTTTTGATAAGAATGATTCTAGATAATTTATTTCATGTGATATGAGATTTTCTATTGGATGATATATGATGCATTTTTCGCCACGGTGCTTGTATGATGTTTATATTTTAAGATTTTGAAATCTTTATTGTGTTTGTATAGGATCTTGTCCAGCTGTAGTGGACCGACTTGTTATCATTTATCGATATAGTCATGTTTCGGATAATGTCTGGTATGTGCACACGTCCCAGGCATTAGACGACTGATATTTTCATCCAGTTGACTTGGTTTATGGACGCCTGATACGATTTTATAATGACATTGATTTTGAAATTTGATTTCAATCACAGAGATTAGTTTTATGAGATATTGTCGAAAAGTTTTTTTATAGTTTTGCTAAAAAAAATCACTTTGCAAAGTTTTTTCCTCAAAAGATTCGCTTTTGAAATAGATATATCTAAGACGCATTGGAATTTACTTATGATATGATATGTTTTCTTCATGGTGCCCATACTATATTTTACTTATTTTAATGATTTTGACTCACCGTGGTGCCTGTATAGAGTTCTGTCCATCTGAAAATGGTCGACTCATTACCCTCTGCCGACATGATCATGTTTCGGCCAATGTCTAATCAAGACGGATATTGGATGCCTTGTTAGCTTTCTTAAGTAGTTTCAAAAAAGGTTTTATAATGTATTTTCAAAAGATGAGGTTGACAATATGGATTTGTATTATTAGTTATGTTTCTGATTGTGGATGACATTAACTATTTGGATTTGTATTTGCTTCTGATTGTGAATGAGATTGACTGTATTTATTTGTATTACAAGTTCTGCTTCTGATTGTGGATGAGATTGATTGTATGGATTTATATTATGAGTTCCATTTCTGATTATGGATAAGATTGACAGTGCGGGATTTGTATTATGTTCTCTGTTTCTAATTATGGGTGAGATTGACTTCGGGCATCTATATCTTTAAATTTTTATTGATGTTTTAGCTCATGTCATAGTATTTTTAGTTAGGGCATCCGTTCATATGGAATTCATCTCATACCTATTCTAAAATAGGTAATAAGTCTCGTACGAGCTTCGTTTGATCCCGTCGGTATATGGTTTTTGTAAGTATGTTTTGGATGATTCTCTCATTTGTTTCCAACACACATATGTATTAGTATATGCTTGATTGGTTTGCTTTTGTTGCTTTTGACATGATTGTTTTGTAAAAGATCTAGAAACCTATAAATTTATGTTTATGAGTATGTATATGTAATTTGGATGTGGGTTTTTTGAAAAGTTATTCGTGTAAAGGATTAGTGTCTGATTCGTTATTAAAAAAAATTTAAACTTTCCGATTTGATGATATTTTAAATATATTTCATTTTCGGTTATATGGTAAAAGAGTTTAATTTCAAAATATAAATATTTTGAATATTACAGTTTTGTTTAAAGATTCAGCTTTGTATTAAGTATGCCTTATGATTCAGTTTCTGGATCGGTTTATGTAAGTAATTTTCGGAAGGTTTTGTATTTGATGAGCGTAAAGAATATACGGAGTTTGAAAGATTTTAATTATAAGTACAATAGTACTTTGAAGTTTTAATTCACCTATTCAGATCATTTTTCGATGACTATACTGTATGGGCCAAATTTGGTCCAAGGGCAATTTCGACCTTTTGCTTCAGACCCAACACTAAGTGCACCCCAGACTCCCCAACATAAGACCCAGGCCCGAAGATTCACGGGCACACTCCCAGTAAAATACCCCACATCCAAACCATAACCAAAGCCCATCATACGCCAGCCCACGAAAGGCTCAGACTCATAAATACCTCTCATAACCCAGCCGTTTTCAGTCTTCATGACTGCCCATAATACTTCTTCATGACACGACCGTTACCAACACACAAAACGTATGTCAATTAAACGCATTCATGAATCTCACCTCAAATAGCCTATAAAGGAACCGAGATCCAGAAGATAAGGGGGATCACAACTCTCATAGTTCGATAATCTTCTCTCCAGAACTCTCATAGCTCAATAATCTTCTCTCCAGAGCTCTCATCATATCATATCTATCGCCATCACGACAATCCACGAGGATCAAGGTAGTTTATAGCCTTGCTCTTCCATTACTTACAGCTCGTCTTCATCACTGACTTGAGCGTCGGAGTGCCTACGGCACCCACCACACCGGTGGGCAGTAACCTCAACGCTCACTCTACCTTTGTTTTGCAGGATCGCTAGTGCCCTCAACCTATAAATTCTCGATTGTGGACCTCGGGTGAAAACCAGCGTCCACAATTTGGCGCCCACCTTGGGGCCTTAGCGATTCATAGCAGACGAAGATCTCTCAGTCTACGATCCCTTCAACACAGTTGCACATGGCTTCTAGCAGCGATCATACATTAGATCTTATGGCCGCTCAATTAGCCATTCTACAATAACGATTACGAGTCTTAGAGGAGGAAAATTCAGGCATGTGAATCTCCAATATAACCCTTCAGAAGCAACTGGAGCAAATCTCTTCAACCTCCCGACAACCTGATACTACAGACTTCCCGGCAATCCCACAATCCCCACCAATCTCTTGGGGGCATTCAACAATGTGACAAGTGACAATCTGCCATCAAACAACCATCCACCAAATCACGAAAGAAGTCAACATATTTCCTCAACCGACTAACCACGGAAAGTTGCCTCCACCATACGCATGGAAATGCATGAGTTCAAAGATGCAATTCTTTCCAGCCTACCTGGTGTCAGACTACTAGTGAGAAAAAGCCGAGCCGGCACGATCTCAGATACCCCATTTTTGGACACCATCACTTCCACCGAGCTACCAAGGAAGTTCAGTCCTCCAGATATGAAGCTGTATGACGGATCCACAGACCCGAACGATCATGTGATCCATTACAAATACAAGATGATGTCGACTGATCTGGCTCCTCATCAATGGGTAGCTGGAATGTGTTTAGGATTCGGAGAAACATTGGCGGGCCCAACACTCACTTGGTTCCTCAATCTATCTTACAGGACTATTGGGTCATATCAGGAACTAGCTGATAAATTTGTGGAGCATTTTGCAAGTTCTTGCAAGCTTGAGAAGACCACCAATGACCTTAATGCAATCCAACAACGGAGAGGGGAGTCATTGCGAAGCTACGTGGCTCGCTTCAATAAAGAAAGGATAACCATCCCAGATCTCTATAAGCCTACTGTAGTGGAAGCATTCATAATGGATTACTTTCAGAAAGTGGACTCTATAAAAAGCTCACTAAATTTCGTTGCTACACTATGGATCATGCCATGGCCCAGGCTCAAATTGCGATTAGATGGGAGGATGATAAAAGAAACAAGAAAAGAGATAATTCCATCAGCCATCACAATGAGAGAACCTCAAATCCGCCCAAGCGACCCTACAACTGATATGCTAGCAATGTACTTCAATAAAGTGATACTTGATGTAATTAGTCAAAAAAAAAGGGCTAGATGACCACCCATTGTCGCCTTGGGGACATCATAGCTTCCCAAATAAGTATTCATTGGTTACTTTAGAAAGAAAACTATCATTCACAAAACTCCAACTTAGGGAGAAACCCATTTGCTCCAATCGACCTATATTTACCAACATCTGGCCCAATCGACATGTTTCTCCCAATCGACATGAGAATACCCTCAAAATCCTCCAACATACCCAATCGGCCAAGAAGTAAACTCTAGGATTGTCATCTCCTCCATACTACGTGAAAAAAATTATCATATCTTTCAGACGATGAAGGATTGCCATCTCCTCCAAACTACATGGAAGGATTTTCATCTCCTCATTCGACCATGAAAGAACAAGGCGCATCCTTCCAATTTAACCAATTTTCCTACCATTCACCCCATACGACGAAGCAATATGTCTTGCATTGGAATATCTAGCAGCCCCACTCTACCTGTATAAAGACTTGCCATGAGAAGGATGTCTCATACGACAATACACAAATGAATACTTGGCATGGACATCCCAGTCGAAATTACCATATGGAAGAAGGTTTAGTATCTGACAGAGGGTCCACTCGACACGACAAGGAAAAAGTCTTGGCTAGGAGCTGAGGTACCACTCCATACGACAAGGAATAACTCCTAGCCAAGGGCTGAAGCACCACTCAACACGATAAAGAACATGTCTTAGTTATGGGCTAAGGTTTCAGTCGACACGACATGGAGGAAGGATCAGTTATTGGCTGAAGTTTCATTCGACACGATAGATAAGTAGGGTGAGTTGCCTAAAGTTCCAATCAACATTACATGGATACACATCATGAGGATGCTATCCCACTCGACAATATAAAGATGTAATCTCGGCTCAAGGAAGATGTTTCAAATGAAGATTCATCATAAGGTTATCCCAATGGACACTACACTCAGCATGAGGTAAATGTCTCACTCGACATGACATGTATGAGGCTTACACTTATTTAAGATCCCATTCAACAAGACATGGATATCACCTTCCTCAGAAGACATGAAATGTTAGTCATCATATCCATACGACATTGATTTAATACCGCAAACTCCAGACTACATAGGGAATCTTTTATCATGCCTACCTTTGGACCTCTATCAGGTCCACTCGACCGATCTTCATTAGGTTAGGTAGTATGAAAAATCCTTTGGACCTCCATCAGGTCCACTCGACCGACCTTCATCAGGTTAGGTAGTATGAAAAATCCTTTGGACCTCCATCAGGTCCACTCGACCGACTTTCATCAGGTTAGGTAGTATGAAAAATCCTTTGGACCTCCATCAGGTCCACTCGACCGACCTTCATCAGGTTAGGTAGTATGAAAAATCCATTGGACCTCCATCAGGTCCAATCGGCCGGCCTTCATCAGATTACGTAGTATGAAGAATCCATTAGACCTCCATCATGTCCAATCGACCAGCCTTCATCAGATTAGGTAGTATGAAGAATCCCTTGGACCTCAATCGGGCCTAGTCGACCGACCTTCATCCAATCTAGTAGGATGATGACCCTCATGGACCTTCATCAGGTTCATTCGACTGTAGTCTCATGGTCTTCAGACGACATGGTCTCAGACTACAAGTCCTGTAGAATGAGGAATTATACCCTCATTGACCTTAGTCAGGTCTTGTAGAATGAGGAATTATACCTTCATTGACCTTTGTCAGGTCTTGTAGAATGAGGAATGAGAACCTTCATTGACCTTTGTCAGGTCTTGTAGAATGAGGAATGAGAACCCTCATTAATATTATTCAGGTCTAGTAGAGTGAGAAATGATGACCTTCTTGGACCATTATCAAGTCCATTCGACAGGTCCATACGACCGTAGTCTCATGGACCCTCATCATGAGAATGGGTGATAACCTTCATAGACCTTCATCGGGTCTAGTAGTATGATAAGGAAAGACTCTTTGGACCTTCGTCAGGTCTGTAGAGTGAAGACTTTCATAGACCTTCATCTGGTCCAAACGACATTGAAGACTCCCCTGGTCATTTGACCCGTAGTATGGGGATTATCCTAACCTTCATCTGGTTCAGTCGACCGAGGACTTCCCCCATGGACTCATGTCAAGTCAACTGAAGACATGGACTCCCTACAGTCTATACGACAATGTCGTGTGAATTATCTCCTGAACCTTCATCTGGTTCAGTCGACCGGGGAAATCCCTCATAGACTCATGTCGAGTCAAGTTGTAGACATGGACTACACATGTCGTATGACTTATATCCTGAACCTTCATCTGGTTCAGTCGACCGGGGACATCTCCCATGGACTCATGTCGAGTCAAGTTGTAGACATGGACTACACATGTCGTATGACTTATATCCTGAACCTTCATCTGGTTCAGTCGACCGGGGACATCCCCAATGGACTCATGTAGAGTCGAGTTGTAGACATGGACTACACATGTCGTATGACTTATTCTGGTTCAGTCGACCGTGGACATCCCCCAAGGACTCATGTAGAGTCGAGTTGTAGACATGGACTACACATGTCGTATGACTTATTCTAGTTCAGTCGACCGGGGACATCCCCCATGGACTCATGTAGAGTCAAGTGATAGACATGGATTACATATGTCGTATGACTTATATCCTGAACCTTCATCTGGTTCAGTCGACTTGGGACATCCCTCATGGACTCATGTAGAGTCGAAATTATAGACGTGGACTACACATGTCGTATGACTTATATCCTGAACCTTCATCTGGCTCAGTCGACCAGGGACATTCCTCATGGGCTCATACAGAGTCAAGTTCAAGACCTGACCTTCATCTGGTCGACAGGGTCATTCCCACAAACTCATAACGATCTTCTAGATCAACATCCATATCTGGTCGACAGAGGTTCATTATTGGTATTTACCTAGCTTTATCAAAATGGTGTGATCTTTGACAGGTCCAAACGACATCAACGTTCAGGTACACTTACATGCTTTATACATACCTCATACGACACACGCGACAAATACTCTCCAAGACAATGACTCATTGACTTAGATAGTAGGGGACAAACTGTATGGGCCAAATTTGGTCCAAGGGCAATTTCGACCTTTTTCTTCAGACCCAACACTAAACGCACCCCAGACTCCCCAACATAAGACCCAGGCCCGAAGATTCACGGGCCCACTCCCAGTAAAATACCCCACATCCAAACCATAACCAAAGCCCATCATACGCCAGCCCACGAAACGCTCAGACTCATAAATACCCCTCATAACCCAGCCGTTTTCAGTCTTCCTGACTGCCCATAATACTTCTTCATGACATGACCGTTACCAACACACAAAACGCATGTCAATTAAACGCATTCATGAATCTCACCACCTCAAATAGCCTATAAAAGGAACCGAAATCCAGAAGATAAGGGGGATCACAACTCTCATAGTTGGATAATCTTCTCTCCAGAACTCTCATAGCTCAATAATCTTCTCTCCAGAGCTCTCACCATATCATATCTATCGCCCTCACGGCAATCCACAAGGATCAAGGTAGTTTCTAGCCTTGCTCTTCCATTACTTACAGCTCGTCTTCATCACTGACTTGAGCGTCGGAGTGCCTACGGCACCCACCACACCGGTGGGCAGTAACCTCCACGCTCACTCTACCTTTGTTTTGCAGGATCGCTAGTGCCCCCAACCTATAAATTCTCGATTGTGGACCTCGGGCGAAAACCAGCGTCCACATATACAATCATAGATTTCATGTTTTTAATATAACATTATTTAAGGTATTTTGAAAAACACCACACATATAATATATATATATATTACTACCACTACTTCCGAGATTTATCCTTATTGTTTGTGGTATGAGTGTGGTTACTCACTAAGTTTTATAACTCACACCACAACAGTTTGCTAGTTTTGTAGGTTGGCAACCAGATCAGTCAATCGTACAAACTTTGGAATTTTTTCTCGAGGTGATGGATAACCCAGTTGTAGTCAGCCACTCTAGAGACTTAGGAGATGTCATAAGAGTTCAAGAATTATGTTGGTTATGTTTGTATCGTGCAATGCACGCTATTATATGTATGTAAATAAAGGTCTTGGTTTGTATGTATAGTTTTGGGCAC
This sequence comes from Zanthoxylum bungeanum, assembly GCA_019454045.1. Taxonomy (NCBI): domain Eukaryota; kingdom Viridiplantae; phylum Streptophyta; class Magnoliopsida; order Sapindales; family Rutaceae; genus Zanthoxylum; species Zanthoxylum bungeanum. Next base: position 41,043 of record SKCR01041637.1, read on the forward strand.
GGAGCCCTAAATATTGATGGTGTGTACCTGATTTATCTTGAGTTGGACCAAAGGTCTTTTTGTGTTGTTGTTGGCTATTACAGGTTGTGTGTCAATGCTGGACTATTTTCTAGATTGCCCAATTTTATGGTACATTATGTCTGTGTCTCGTCAGATTTGAGGCTCATGGATATGAACTATTCTCTTCTCCTACCGGTAACGTCCTACCTCTGACAGGATGTTACAGACTCTGATTATTAACTCTTGCACAGTGACGTTCAAAATTTCATGTTCGATAAGAAAATTTAAGCTTAAATTGAATAACTTTCATTAAATTTCATTAGAATTCATCTGAAAGAAAACTTACATGTTTTTAAGGTTATTTATAAGTATGAATATGTTTTTAAATGAGAGAGTAAGATGAGAGATAAATTCTAATATGAATTAGAAATATTATTTGAGAATTGATAGACAAATGAAGGAGACCTAAATATTAACTGTAAGTAAACCAATTGTTTCATTTAAACTATAAATCAACTAGATCTGGATCATTAAAAGATCAATACCTAAAATTTTATTAAGATTTTTATTATAATATGAAATTATATTCAAATATGTGCTCAACCCGCATAAAGTGCGGGCCCTAACTAAGTATATCTTAAGTTTAGGTTTTCTTAATACAGAGGAATATAGGAAAAGTTTAAGAGTACATAGGAGGAAGAAGAAGAAGAAGAAGAAGAAGAAGAAGATAAGAAGAAGAAGAAGAAGAAGAAGAAGAAGAAGAAGAAGAAGAAGAAGAAGAAGAAGAATAAGAAGAAGAAGAAGAAGAATAAGAAGAAGAAGAAGAGAAGAAGAAGAAGAAGAAGAAGAAGAAGAAGAAGAAGAAGAGAAGAAGAAGAAGAAGAAGAAGAAGAAGAGAAGAAGAAGAAGAAGAAGAAGAAGAAGAAGAATGAAGACGAAGAAGAAGAAGAAGAGAAGAAGAATAGAAGAAGAGAAGAGAAGAAGAAGAAGAAGAAGAAGAGAAGCAGAAGAAGGAAGAAGAAGCTCGAAGAAGAAGAAGAAGAAGAAGAAACTAGATAGAAGAAGAAGAAGTAATAAGAAGAGAAGAAGATAAGAAGAAGACAGAAGAAGAAGAAGGAAGAAGAAGAAGAAGAGAAGAAGAAGAAGAGAATAAGAATGAAGAGAAGAAGAAGAAGAAGAGAAGAATAAGAACTAATCCTAATAATAATCCTTAATAATAATAATAATAATAATAATAATAAGAATAATCCTAATAATAATAATAATAATAATAATAATAATAATAATAATAATACTAATAATAATAATAATACTAATAATCATAATAATAATAATTTCATGTGATTATGTGGCTGTTAATGGAGACAGTGACGTGGCGGGTTAGGCATATAATTAGACCCGGCCACGATTCCGGTTCCAAATCAGAACTGAACCGGTTGGAATCGGACGGTTCCGTTTCCAACCGATCCGGTTCCGGAATTGGAACTGTAATATTTCCCCCCTGACCGAACAGAAATCGAATCGCTGGAACCGTTCAGTTCCAGCGATTCTACGGTTCCGGTTGGAACCGTAGGGATCTCAATGGCTAGCCGTTGGGCCTAGGGCAGGGAGCAACGACTCCCTACCCTATTTTCCAAAAAAAAAAATTTTAAAAAATCAAATTATTAAATTACCCTTAATAACATTAATAAAACAAATAGTTTTAGGGGCATTTTAGGTATCACAAAAAAAATATAAAACTCTATAAATATATGTCATTTTTCATTTTTCAACATACCAATTCTCAATTCTCTCAATTCTACAATTCTCTCATTCTCAATTCTCTCATCTATAATTTATCATTCTCAATTCTCTCATTCTTTAAAATTTTTTTAACAAAAAATGGCAAGTTCATCTGAGAACACCATGTCAAATGTGACAACCCAAGAGAGCGGCCCTAGTATCGGTACACGTAGAAGAGAAGTTAAGTCACGTTCCTCCGATATTTTCAAAATTCATTTTCATTCAGTCGATACTAAAAATGAAGGTCCAAGAGCAATATGCAACTATTGTGCAATTTCTTACAAATTTACTGGTAGATATGGTAACATGAACAAGCACTTGGAAAGACATCATGACGCTGAAATTAGAATAAACTCAAATGGCAAGGTACGCATCATCTAGTAGAGATACAAGTTCTTTAGATTTTTTTACTAATTCTGATGCTAAAAATAGAGAAACATTTGCTAAATTAATTTGTATGGCACATCTTTCTTTAAGTTTTGCTGAAAAATTTACTTTTATTATTACGTTCAGAATGCTTTAAATCCTGCTGCTTGTAGAATGACTAAAAAACAACAAAACGTCACATTTTTAAATTATACAAAAATGGTAAATATTTTTTAAAATGAAACATTTAAAGATATTAAATGTCGTCTTTCTATTTGTTCTGATATTTGGAGTGACTGTTGGCGAACACACTCATACATGGTTGTGACTTGTCATTGGATTAATGGATCATGGAACATGCAAAAATGACTTATTGCATTTAGAGTTTTTGATAAACAACATACTGCATTAAATAATTATAGAATGATAAAAGTAATTTTTTATGAATATGGTATGTTAGGTAAAATTTCAACAATTAGTTTTGATAATGCATCTGCAAATACCGCATCAATTAAAGATTTAACAGAAATATGTCAACCAAATTTGGGGGGTCGATTTTTCATGTTCGTTGCACATGTCATGTCCTTAATTTATGTGTTCAAGATGGTCTGACTTGTTTAGCACATTTCATTGATCCTATTAAGATTGCACTTAATTGTATTGGTCATATTCTCAAGTTAGGAGAGAATGGGCCAGGTTTTATAAATTAAATGGTATTAAAGCGATAAAAATTTCACGAGATTGATAGGTGAAATCACTCACGTAACGCAAGCGCAAATTCTCGGTTGTAATTCTTTATGAATACTCCTGTAAAACATTATTATTATGAATAATATATGCAGTTTCTATAATATAATGTATCTTTTAATATGGTAAAGACGTAATGACCTTAGAATGATTAGTCATGGTACTGTGTGCAAAAGCGTCGCAACTGACATTGAGTAGTATCATGACGTTGTCATTCTCATACAGTTCCTGGTCAAGGTTTACACTACTTGGTCAGTATAGTAAACCCGTTGAGACTGGTACATGTCGTATACTGGAATATATGATTCCAATGGTTTCTCAATGAACCATCAGTCTTGGAGACTGGTATAGACGTGTGGGTGTTTATAGAGGATAAACACTGAACGACTCACCGAAGATTCTGAATGGATGGTACACCAACGTCAATAAGAATCTTCTCGGGTTGAGTAGCACATGTGATTCTTAGACTTGAGATGCCATTGTGGGCACATGAGACATCTTCTACACTTAGATGGCATTCACGTCACCGATGTATTTAGATCAGACCTCCACATGTTAGTTGGGTGTAGATAGATCCTCAGGGTGTCATATGTGTGTCAAGATAGGATCCGTCAGTTCTGTGTATCAGAGCATTGGTAGTCCACATGATTAGCAATCAGATAAAACCATGGGCCCATAGTACAGTTTAGAAACTAGTTCTAAACATTCTTTTTGAGATTGCTAATAGAATAGTCGACTGGATAATCCCCATAGAGATTTGATGTTTACATCTATATCTCTGGGATATATCCAGATACTTGTGACAGAGGAATTATACATTTGTCATGACCTCGACCTGTATGATTCAGCGAGTTTATCCGTGATCGTCATAATTACGGGTGGATAAATTATGGACACGAAATTGTTTCGTGACGGATATGCCTGAATCTAGAGAGTCTCAATAATGAAATATACTCGTAGAGCACTAGAGCAACACTTATAAATAATGTTGATTATTATAAAGTCGTTTAAAGGTTAAACGGAAAAAATACATGCTTAGGGATCCAATAGTCCTTTCCTTAATTATTGTGTATTTACATTTAATACTTGATTAACTTAAATACACATTAATTAATAGTCAAATTGAGATATTTGACTAATATCATAAATGTATATATATGTATTAATATTTAATGTAAATATAATACATATATTTAATATATTTGTATTTAATTAATTAATTAATTGTTAAATGATTAAATTAATTAAAATATAAATATCTTAAGATTTAGATATTTGATTAAATGGCTAAGTTGCCTTTGTTGACTTAATTAAAATATCTATAAAGTGTTTATTAGATATTTTAACAAGTTGATCAAATTAAAAACCAAATGAAATTGAAATTAATTTTGTTGTATTTGCCTTTACAATTTTCGGCCAAGGCATTTCTTGGCAAGTATAAATTGTTTTCATTTCATTTTGGTAAATTAACCTAATACACTTTACAAACTCCATTAAAAAGAAACAAAAGAAGTTTGTGAGGAAGAAGAATAAAAACAAAGAGAAAATCAAAGAAAGCTTAAGATTTATTAAGTTTCTTCAACCTATTATTAGAAGGGAAAATGTTCCTTAAGATCTAGGCTACATCTTGTGATTCTCATGTTATTCTTTTCTTTATTCTTTGTGTTTTTTATGAATGGAAGTTTGGTGAAAGGTGAGCATGTATGATGATGGAAGCTTGTGACTAGTGTAGTTATAAGTGTTCTTTTATGGTTTTGGAAACTTTGTTGCCAATCTAGAGTTGTTGACCCACTGTTAAATGACCTAGATTTGATCTATAGTTATTTCATTGTGTTGATACTTTAATTGGATGGAAGAATGATGATTAAAGTATTTGATTTAACCAATTGGTCTAATTTGTCCAATTTGAAGAAATTGAAATATTAGGGTTTAAGACCTTGTCCAAATTTGGGGCTTTTCATTTATGTTGTGTATAAGGATGTTTATATTATGCATATAAAGTTTCATGTTGATTGGATTTCTTTGGATGTGTCTTGAAGCATGGAAGTGCAAAATGCACAATAATAAAGCCTTGTGAGGCTCTCGGCCAAATGGAAGAAATTGGGGATTTATGTTGCCTTTGGTGTTTTGACATTTAGGAGATGTTAAGTTCATCTTAGAAATGATTTAGAATCATCCAAAATTGATTTGAACAATTTCGGACTAAAATGAACAAGATACCAAGTGTAAGGGCAATTCGGTAAATTCACATGAATATGATTTATTGAATTTTATTTCATAATTTGATTATTGGGTAATTAAATAAATATGTTTATTTAATGAATCCGAGAAAATTTTTTGAAATCGGAAAATTTGATTTTCCACCGTTTCCGCTGCGTTACCGGATTTAGCCCCTAAACCCCTTCAAAATGGTATCAGAGCGAGTCTGATTCTAGGCCCCCTAAAATGATTAGCCTTAATTAAATCAATGTTTAATAATGTTTTCTTGACTTTATACATGCTTGTTATAATCTAATTTGATTAGATTTAGGGTGTATGACACTTAGTGGAAAATCTCTAATTAATAAGGTTTTAATATAATTATGTATTTGATGCTGTTATGTGGTATGTCTTGTCAATACGGTTTATGAATATTTTTCTGTGACCCGAGACCGTGCCTCTACTGTGAGGGTGTAGCCGATAGAGATTTATTTATACCGGATGTATATTAGATACTAGATAAATTCAAGCGAAAGCGGAATTCTGAACGTGCCCTAGCTGTCAGGATTACGTAAGTAACTTGAGTTTATCATTGACGAGTTTAACCTTGGTACTTCTCCTTGTGGGCCTGCCTTCGCAGCGACAACGAGAAACGACCAGGACCGGAAACCCATGAGTCATTAGTGAATGATTGACAAAAGAGTTGTCTACCTGATGAATATATGTAGGCGAGACCGTGCTCTGTTGTGAGCTGAAATATATTCACAGGATCCACTTTTCACGATTTGTATTTAATTTAATTATTAAATCTTTGTATTCTGTTTGGGGATTACAGTATTGCATGACTTAGTGGGAGGGGCATTTTTAGATTAAAAATCCATGATCTAGTTAATGCTTTTGATATTATATGAAACTGCTTAATTTCTGCTAACATTTTTTGTGATCTATATGATAGATTTGTGATGGCGGCACCATCCACAAATCAGTTTGCGCGTATGCTTGATGCGAAAAAACTTAAAGGCGCTGAGAACTTCGCTGACTGGGAATTGGATTTGAGGATTGTCCTCGATTCCGAAAAGTTGGGATATATTCTTGAGGGTCCGTTGTCCCTTGCTGTGGGTGCGGACGCTACGGAGGAGGAACGCCAAGTTTATGAAACCTGGAAGGATGATGATTTAAGGGTTAAATCGTACATCCTTAGTTCATTGTCTCCGAAACTCAAGAAACAATACTATAGCATGTTAGATTCGTATAGTATGATGACGCGATCGAGACAATCGTTTGAGAACCAAGAACAAATGATTGTTCACAAAGTCGCAATGGAACTATTCCATACGCGTTTGGATGAGGGGCAAGATGTTAGCCCACATGTTCTTCAGATGATCAATTTGATCGATCAATTGAGGCAACATAATCTCATCTTAAATGACATTCTCGGTAGGAGTGTCATTCTTGGTTCACTCCCAGCTTCATATCGCCAGTTCGTGATGTACTTCAACATGAAAGGAACTGTCTGTACCTACCAAGAGCTACATAGAATGTTGCTCACGACGGAAGAGGAGCTGAAGAATGGAGTACCGACTCGCCCTCCGAGACCTACTTCTCTATTTTCTTCTTCCCAGACATGGTCAAAGGGAAAGAAGAAGAAAGGGAAGAAGAAGAAGGGTTTCGGTCCTCAATAATAGGCAAAGATAGCTAAGCCCAAGAGGGCTTCTGAAGACAAATGCCACCACTGCGGCAAAGTCGGGCATTGTAAAAGGAACTGTCCTGATTACATCGCAGGTACATTTATTTTTCCAGTTATTGATTTATCTTTGGCTTGTGAAGCCGTTACATCCAGCTGGATTTTAGATTCTGCTTGTCCCATTCACATTTGCAATTCGTTGCAGGTGCTGAAGGAAAGTAGAAGCTGAAGCCCGGAGAGATGCAAGTTGTGATTCGGGAGTGGAGACTCTTTGGATGCAGTTGCAGTGGGAGTATGCGAGATCTCATTACCGAATGGGACATTTTTTGTTAAATGAATGCCATTTTGTACCAGGATGTGTAGCTAATATTATATCACTTTTTGTATTGGATACAGAAGGCTTTTGTATTAATATTAAGAACGGTTCTTTATATTTATATGATAGAAATAATATTCAGATCATTTGTTGTCCAAACCATCATGGTCATTATACATTGCAAACTTCAAAAGATATTTTAAATACTGGAGTTAATAAACGTAGTTTACCTGTAATTAATGATACTGAACTTTGGCATATGCGGCTTGGTCACATAAGCGTTAAACGCCTTACCCAATTGGTTAGGAATGGTTTGATACCAGATCTTACCATTGAATCCTATCCAACTTGTGAATCCTGTATTCAGGGTAAGATGACCAAAGCCCCATTTTCTGGTGTTGGACACCGCGCCACTAACTTACTGAAACTCGTATATTCTGATGTATGTGGTCCACTAAGTCAGACTGCTCACAGTGGTTATTCGTACTTCGTTACCTTTACCAATGATCTGTCACGGTACGGTTATGTCTATGTGATGCGACATAAATCGGAAACCTTTGAAAAGTTCAAAGAGTTCCTAAATGAAGTAGAAAAACAAACTGGTCAATATATTAAATGCCTTCGATCTGATCGATGAGGCGATTATATGAGTGGTGAGTTCATGGATTATATGAAGGAGAATGGGATTCTCGCCTAATATACTCCTCCAGGTACTCCACAATACAATGAAGTGTCTTTGAGGAGAAATCAGACTTTATTGGATATGGTTCGATCAATATTGAGTTTCACAGATTTGCCCTATTATTTATGGGGCTACTCTCTTTTAACAGCTGCACATCTTTTGAATAAGATTCCTTCAAAAGATGTTCCTACGACTCCGTATCAGATATTGTTCGGTAGGAGGCCAAGTCTTAATTATATTAAGGTTTGGGGTTGTCCTGCCTATGTCAGGGTGACTCAGCAAGATAAGCTTTCGCCTCGAGGGCAAAAGTTTATGTTTGTCGAATATCCTTCGAATATGAGGGGATATATGTTCTATGATACCGAGCATCGAAATGTGTTCGTAGCTCGCTTCGCAAAATTTCTAGAAGTAGAATTTTTTTCAGAATGTGGTAATCATAGACAGGTTGAGCTTGATGAAGTCCAACTTGAAAAAAACGAACCAACGGAGGAACCTGAAGTTCAAGTAGATGAAGGACCTTTAACACACACACTCTGTAGGTCGGAAAGGGTATATAGACCTCATGAACACTTGTATTTGATACAAGAAAAGAGTCTGGATGTTCTCTTAGTTGAAGAGACAGATCCTTCCACCTATAGAGAATCGATGTTGGACATCGACTCCGTGAAATGGCAATGTGCCATGAAATCCGAGATAGACTCAATGCATGAGAATCAAGTTTGGGACTTGGTTCCGCTTCCCGAAGGAATTATTCCTATTGGTTGTAAATGGGTTTACAAAAAGAAGCGCGGGTCTGATGGTAAGGTTGACACTTACAAGGCCCGACTGGTTGAAAAAGGTTACACGCAGCGACCTGGCGTCGACTACGATGAAACTTTTTCACCAGTAGCAATGCTTAAGTCTATTCGGATTTTGCTTTCTATAGCTGCGTATCATGACTACGAGATTTGGCAAATGGATGTCAAAACGGCTTTTCTAAATGGATTTCTTGATGAAGAAATCTATATGGAACAGCTGGAAGGTTTTGCGTCCAGCAAAAACTCGGGCATGGTATAAAAGCTTAAGAAGTCCATTTATGGACTTAAACAAGCTTCACGAAGTTGGAATCTTCGATTCGACGAGATTAATAGATCGTCTGGTTTTCTCAAGAATTCCGAAGAATCATGTGTATATCAGAAGGCCAGTGGGAGCATGGTCGTATTTTTAGTCCTATATGTTGATGACATCCTAATATTGGGAATGATTTAGGTATGTTACAAGGTGTAAAAGCGTACCTCTGTAAGAATTTCTCCATGAAGGACCTGGGAGAAGCTTCCTATGTTTTAGGGATAAAACTCTATAGAGATAGACAAAGGAGGCTGATTGGGTTATCCCAATCAATGTACATATATAAGATCTTGGAACAGTATATTTTGGTAATGTAAGACAGCAAACATACTATTCAGACATGGGATTCATCTTTCAAAGAAGATGAGTCCACAAACAGAAGATGAGAAGGTTAGAATGTCTAACCAACCTTATGCTTCGTGTTTGGGTAGCATAATGTATGCCATATTATGTACGAGGCCTTGATATCAGTTTCGCTGTTAGCGTAACTAGTCGATATCAGTCCAATCTAGGTAATGACCATTGGATGGCCATTAAACATATCCTCAAGTATCTTAAAGGTACTAAGGATAAGTTAATAATTTATGGAGGAAACGAACTACAAGTTAACGGGTATACGGATTCTGATTTCCAATCGGATCCCGATGATAGAAAGTCTACATCTGGATTCGTATTTACCCTTAACAGAGGTGCAGTTTGTTGGAAGAGTTTCAAACAGGGATCGACAGTAGATTCCACCACTGAGGCGGAATATATTGCAGCTTCTGAAGCTGCAAAAGAGGCTGTGTGGATAAAGAACTTTATCACATAATTGGGAGTTGTCCCAAGTATCGAGAATGCGATTCCGTTATACTGTGATAATACTGGAGCCATTGCGCAAGCAAAGGAACCGAGGGCGCATCAGAAGTCAAAGCATGTGGAACGCAAGTACCACATCATTCGAGAGATTGTGTCGCGAGGGGATATTGTCGTGTGCAAGGTACCGAGTGAAGATAATGTAGCAGACCCGCTGATGAAGGCCATACCTCCGAAGTTGTTTGATAAACACGTGGAGTCGATGGGTATTAGATACAATCGTTATTGGCACTAGAGCAAGTGGGATATTTTGTTGGGGTTGGTGCTCAGAGCGCCAATTCCCGGTTGTAGTTCTTTATGAATACTTCTATAAATATTATTATTATGAATAATGTATGCAGTTTCTATAATATAATGTATAATATGGCAAAGACGTAATGACCTTAGAATGATTAGTCATGGTACTGTTGTAAAAGCGTCGCAACTGACATTGAGTAGTATCATGACGTTGTCATTCTCATACAGTTCCTGGTCAAGGTTTACACTACTTGGTCAGTATAGTAAACCCGTTGAGACCAGTACATGTCGTATACTGGAATATATGATTCCAATGGTTTCTCAATGAACCATCAGTCTTGGAGACTGGTATAGACATGTGGGTGTTTATAGCGGATAAACACTGAACGACTCACCGAAGATTCTTAATGGATGGTACACCAACGTCAATAAGAATCTTCTCGGGTTGAGTAGCACTTGTGATTCTTAGACTTGAGATGCCATTGTGGGCACATGAGACATCTTCTACACTTAGATGGCAGTCACGTCACCGATCTATTTAGATCAGACCTCCACATGTTCGTTGGGTGTAGATAGATTCTCAGGGTGTCCTATGTGTGTCAAGATAGGATCCGTCAGTTCTGTGTATCAGAGTCTAGGTAGTCCACATGATTAGCAATCAGATAAAACCATGGGCCTGTGGTACAGTTTAGAAACTAGTTTTAAACATTCTTTTTTAGATTGCTAATAGAATAGTCGACTGGATAATCCCCATAGAGATTTGACGTTTACATCTATATCTCTGGGATATATCCGGATACTTGTGATGAAGGAATTATACATTTGCCATGACCTCGACCTGTATGATTCGGCGAGTTTATTCGTGATCGTCATAATTTACGGGTGGATAAATTATGGACACGAAATTGGATTTCGTGACGGATATGCCTGAATCTAGAGAGTCTCAATAATGAATATACTCGTAGAGCACTAGAGCAACACTTATAAATAATGTTGATTATTTTTAAAATCGTTTAAAGGTTAAACGGAAAAAATACATGCTTAGGGACCCAATAGTCATTTCCTTAATTATTGTATATTTACATTTAATACTTGATTAATTTAAATACACATTAATTAATAGTCAAATTGAGATATTTGACTAATATCATAAATGTATATATGTATTTAATATATTTGTATTTAATTAATTAGTTAATTAATTAATTGTTAAATGATTAAATTAATTAAAATATAAATATCTTAAGATTTAGATATTTGATTAAATGACTAAGTTGCCTTTGTTGACTTAATTAAAATATCTATAAAGTGTTTATTAGATATTTTAACAAGTTGATCAAATTAAAAACCAAATGAAATTGAAATTAATTTTGTTGTATTTGCCTTTACAATTTTCGGCCAAGGTCATTTCTTGGCAAGTATAATTGTTTTCATTTCATTTTGGTAAATTAACCTAATATACTTTACAAACTCCATTAAAAAGAAACAAAGAAGCTTGTGAGGAAGAAGAAGAAAAACAAAGAGAAAATCAAAGAAAGCTTAAGATTTAGTACGTTTCTTCAACCTACTATTAGAAGGGAAAATGTTCCTTAAGATCTAGGCTACATCTTGTGATATTCTCATGTTATTCTTTTCTTTATTCTTTGTGTTTTTTATGAATGGAAATTTGGTGAAAGTGTTGAGCATGTATGATGATGGAAGCTTGTGACTAGTGTAGTTATAAGTGTTCTTTTATGGTTTTGGAAACTTTGTTGCTAATCTAGAGTTTTTGACTCACTCTTAAATGACCTAAATTTTATCTATAGTTATTTCATTGTGTTGAGACTTTAATTGGATGGAAGAATGATGATTAAAGTAATTGATTTAACCAATTTGGTCTAATTTGTCCAATTTGAAGAAATTGAAAAATTAGGGTTCAAGACCTTGTCCAAATTTGGGGCTTTTCATTTATGTTGTGTATATGATGTATATAAAGTTTCATGTTGATTGGATTTCATTTGGATGTGTCTTGAAGCATGGAAGTGCAAAATGCACAATAATAAACCCTTGTGAGGCTCTCGGCCAAATGGAAGAAATTGGGGATTTATGTTGCCTTTGGTGTTTTGACATTTAGGACATGTTAATTTCATCTTAGAAATGATTTAGAATCATCCAAAATTGATTTGAACAATTTCGGACTAAAATGAACAAGATACCAAGTGTAAGGGCAATTCGGTAAATTCACATGAATATCATTTATTGAATTTTATTTCATAATCTGATTATTGGGTAATTAAATAAATATGTTTATTTAATGAATCCGAGAAAAAGTTTTGAAATCGGAAAATTTGATTTTCCACCGTTTCCGTTGCGTTACCAGATTTAGCCCCTAAAACCCCTTCATCGATACCACGATGAATTAATACCTTAGCTATCAATTTATTATGTTAAATGTTTACAAGTACCTAATAGATTGGTTTGTTGATTGGATGGTGATTTTTGCTAAAAACAAGTAAAAAACAGTGCAAAAGTAAATTAAAAGAAAATTCAATATTTTAAAACTATATAGGGTTGCGAATCCTTCCAACATCTTTTAAAGATGAAGTGGTTACCTCATATTTGTGCAATATATCCGTTTATTAACTTGGAACACGAAAATATACAAAAGCCTATGTCGATGGTCAGCTGCAAACACACAAATAACCCAATTAATCATATGTCTATGTTAACCAAGTTACCTGAATTCATTAAGAATAAGTTCCAATTGTGGCAACCCCCGCCCGACAGGTATATGTCTATCTTGTAAGGAAATATACCTAAAGGTCAACATGCCCTGAGGTGAGATCGTGAGCTATTGAGTCTAAGGCTGAAACCTAAAATTTCTTCGTCAAGTTTATTTTAAGTTTACCAGATCAATATTATTAATGGCCAGTTAACAATAAGCATTAAGCTTAAGACTCAATAAATAACCCTTTATATTACCCAAGACATAAAATAACAACTTTATAAACCGATGATATTGGAGTTCACCACACCCATAGATAATGTATTTAGCTATGATATAAACCTAGGATTACTAAAAACTTAATTAAACAAACATCATAAAAAATAACTTGAAAATAAATAAAAGTAAAATTACAATAATGAAAGAAAATGTTGAGGATTAAAGGATCCACTTTTAATGTTGTCACCTAAACCGGCCATATAGGCGGTAACAAGGTTATTACCTAAACCGACCATATGAGTGGAAATTACATCTGGAATATAAAACCGACCATATAGGTGGTAAATAAGGTTGTCACCTAAACAGGCCATATAGGCGGTAACTAATTAATCCAAATTTTAATTAAAATAAGGGAGATTAATCTAATTATTATATTAAAAATCTCTCACATTTTCACCCCAGCAGAATGAGATTACCTGCTCATGCTGTAAATGAAAACACACAAAATTTTTTATTAATTAAAAAAAAGAAAATACAAGAAAACTTAAATAAATGTACAAGATGTTGGACAATTATGACCCATAGCATCATTATTTGTAAAGAACATTGTGTTTTTGTACAAATTAACTATGTGACAAAAAGGAAATTGCTATTTTATCATTACTGTAATTGGATTACTTGGATATATATATAATGATAAAAGTCCATATGATTAAATCAGATTAATAAGATAAGAGACAATATTAATCCACGAACGGTTTAATCATTAAATATCCCTAGTCGTAGTATTATCGAGACTGGACATCGATAATGGGGAATAGACTAGTATTACACTTGTGCGCGTTAGGAAGCTTAACATCATAGTTCTCATATATTTAGGTATTGGATACTTGTGCAAGTGTAATAAGAGGTTCTGTTAGCCGTTGGACCGGGAACAGTTTCGCTCTGGATAGACCTACTCGGAATCTCATTGGTAGTATGACTATGTGTCTTGGGAATCCGAATCAGGGTAGGTGTATGTGATCTTTAACCTAAGACTTACGTCGCTAATACTTGCGACAATCAGTTTACTTTGGTATTGGTCGTCCGGAGCTTTAACAGGTTATGTGTAAGCCTCTATTGGGTTTACTGAGATTCGTAGTGTATTGGATGTGATGTCAAGATGGGAATATCACTTCAGTCATATGGAGATGATGGTCACACAGGATACGAAACTAGTACTCTTAAATGCTGCAGCTATCGGGATAGTATGACTAGGTCATGACTATTCGATTACAGAGACTTGTTATACGGGATCTAATATATGCTTCGTACGGGGCAGACACAGTGCCAGCCCTAGGCCTAGCATGTGACATCCAATACTGGATCGTATTACAGATTACATAGTATTACTATGCCTGATACAGATTATATTCCTCGATGGATCTTTCTAGAGAATTGGGTAGGCACAGTGCTTTGCTAGAAGCCAACCATGTCTTGTAAATCGGTGAGAACGTGGTACGAGGTACGCACGTGTTCGGATAGTCCGATGACCGAATTTACTGCCAACATATCCAAGAATCTCTTGGGTCGCTTCCCAAAGATTCACCAATGACATTTGACTCGAATAGAATTAATCTGGGATTAATTATGAGAGAGAAAATTAATCTGGGATTAATTACGGTAAGTATTAATCTGTGATTAAATTCGCATAGAAGAGAGAACACGATTAATTTAAAATTAATCGATTAAATAATATATTAGATATATTAATTGAAATCAGATTTTAATATGAATTAAAATTGGATTGAATTTCGGGCGAACGAATTAATTTGGAATTAATTCTTAAGCGACTTTCGTAATAATTTTGCTAGGCATAATTATTAAATTATGTCGCGATGATAAATTCGTTTAATTCGGAATTAAACGAACCCGGGCCCAAGTCTAGTTGTGTGTTGGAGAAGCAAACTTAAATTTGGAATTTAAAATGGTGGGACCCATGACTTACGTCACTTGTCAATGTTTGATTTGGGTAGTTGGCTTAAATAAATGAAGCATTTACAACTCACAACCTACCAATTTTTGGAAAATTGAAACACATACTATTCACTATTCTCTCTCACTTGGCCGATTGCTTCTCCATCTTGTTCTTGAATTTTTGCTTCAAAAATTCATTAAAGCTAGCACTTTGGGAGTCTTTTGAGGTGATAAGGAAACTCACCTTGCTAAACTTGATTTGAATTCTAGGGTTTATGAACTTTAATTTGGGGATTTTTGCTTGGAGCATGTAAATTCAAAATTGAGTGTTTGGTTGATGTTAAATGATGATAACTTATAGTTGTGCATCAATGGATTGTTGAAAAATTGATTAAATCAAATTTCCCCAATTCTATATGTTGGCCGAATATGAACCTTAGGATAAGCTCATGGTAATTTTTTTTAAATTAGACACTTGGATGTGTTAAAGGCATGAAATGAATATTGAATGATGATTTGATTGGATTGAAATCATATTGGATGTTAATTTCTTGCTATTGTCGTGAGTATGCATGTAGTTGGAAGACTTGATTTTGCTTCAATTTGTGTTGGACATGAATTGGAATGATAAAGCATGATTAATTAGATTAATTAATGTTTTGGAAATATTAGATTAATTAATTAGTTGTGTTAATTACACTTAAATTGTATTAATGTGATATTTGGAATATTATGTTAATGTAAATTAGTTCCTAAAATTATAATTTGGCTAATTTAGTTGTATTTGGATTAATGGGCTTGGTTGGGCCAAGTTTGGTTTTGAACAATTAGGTTGGATCCAATTGGGCCTAAACCATTTCCATAAAAGTCCAAAATATGATTTTGTGCCTTTAATAATATAATTGGGCCTAATGGGCCAAAATTAATTTTTGGCATATGGTGATTCCTAAATGGGCCAAGGCATTATGGGTTTGATCCATAATGGCCAAAAGTCCATGCCTAAAGAATTAATTGAAAGCCCATTGGACCTAATAGAATTGGCATTGGATGTTAATTGGGCCTTTGAGACCCATTTGGATTGGATTTGGAATCCAAGTCTAAAAAGGCACTATAATAAGTGTAATTGTTTAATTTGAAATTAAACTAGAATTAGTATTGAATACAATTAAATTGGATTTAAAATTGTAGTTCGATATAATTCAAGAATACTTAGTTTGAGTATTTATTCTCAAACGAGTTAGACTCGCGCAAATCAAATCGTTATATGAACATTGGATGGTCATTAATTGAAGAATTAATTAATTGGATTAGATTCATTGACAACATGTTATGTGTGAATACTTTGATGTATTTGTTGAATAATGTATATCGGATGGATATTAGATGGGTGGTGGCAATTTTGGAAATTGTTGTAAATATGGTATTTATTTGAAATTGGACTTGCCTGTCCAGCCTATCACCTCTTATTCTCATTGTATTTCTCTTCTCACCAATTCCCCTCAATGTAAATGAGGTTTCTTATAGTGTTACGTAATTGGGTATAGAAGAATGTTAAGTGCTAGCGGGAGAGAAGAAAATAGAGATATTTGTTCTAGGAACAAATTATATATATTCATCCGCATATCATTATTAAATTTATCGCGCCTTATTATGTTTTTAGAATGCATGTTTAAGGGTGTATGATGAGACCTAATCAAAGATAATAAATTGGTTACCAATTACGAAAACGCCCTCATATTTAATATTAAGTGTTTCCTTCCATTGAGTGGTTCTCTCTCAAGATCCAAGATTGGCTTTGATTTGTTGGCCAAAGTCAAGATCATTGTCTATCGCGGATGTGTTTGACCCATGAAAGCTTTGTTAACACTGCATGTCTTGGGCAGTTGTGACTTGTTGGCCAAAGTCAAGGTCACTTATGTACATCGACGTGGATTATGAAGCTATCCCACTGTCAATGGGTCGCGCTTAATTGGAATCATTAAGCTTGTTGAGCCAAAGCCAAAGCTTAGTTGATTCAGAGGAAGCAGGTTAGGAAATATATTGGATATATATTTTGGACTTGGATGTCCACCAACCGGATATAGGAATTGGATGGGATCCAATTGATCTTTGAGATCTACCTAGTTAAGTTTTATATAGCTTGTTGGCCAAAGTCAAGGTTGTGTATTATTTAACGGGATCCTAGACCACTAGGAAACTAGGTTTCCCGAGTACTCAATGGAGGGTTAGAGGCTCACCGAAAAATAGTGGGAGGATAGTATTAAATTTGTAATTTTGTTTAATACTCGCTAAAATGCGCGCTCTTTTATTATTTATCGTCGTTATATATATTAGTTGGACTAATATTATTTTATTGTTTTCTTTGTACAGTTAGACTGTACGCAACACTACTCCATTTGTAGTTGGTTATATAGTTGAACTATATAACCATTGCATTTGAGTGTACATTAAATATTTGATTGGATAGTTAGACTATAGAAATCTAGATGGCTGGAAAGATTAGCGTTAGAGAGATAATCATTGGTGAGAATGTCTTTAACGGCGCAAATTTTCCAGATTGGGAAATGAATCTCAGGATAGTCTTGGGAGCTGAGAAGTTGCTCTATGTTATAGAGAGACCTATCGGGCCTGATCCCGGACTTGAGCAGCTAGTAGAGCATGAGCTTTGGAAGACTCATTGTGATGATAACTCTACTGCTCAATCTATTATGCTTACTGCAATGACCCATCAGTTTCGTCATCAGAACAAAGGATTAGATCCTTATGCGATGATGTTGAAATTGAAGGACCTTCATAGATCTAATCTTAATCTCAGAAGTATGATTTGCAAAAGAAGCTATTTCACTCGCATATGTCAGAGGGTACATCTTTCGAGCACTACGTGCTGCAAATGATTGCTGACATCGAACAGCTAGGTCAGCTGGGCATTACCTTCGAGGTCGAGACTTCCATAGATTATATCTTACAGTCTCTGCCTGATTGTTGGGGCAGGTTCGTCATGAACTATAATATGATGAACCAAGAGAAAATCTTGGAGAGTTAATGGCTATGCTGAAAGAGGCAGAGGCAGAGCTTCTGAAGGGCAAGAAGCGCGAGGCGCATCTTACTTTGACATCCCTGAAGGCCAAGACTTGGCTGAAGGCTTCTGGGGGTGTGAAAGAAAAAGAAAAAAAGGCAAGGCTAAATCGTCATAGTCTTCTGGGAAGACAAATGACATATCCCAAGACATCTGCCTACACTGTGGCAAATAGGGTCACTAGAAGTATGACTGCCATAAGTACAAGGCGGACTTGATGGAAGCGAATGCGGGCAAGGCTCCGGCTTCATGTATGTTTGTTATTGAAATAAACATGTCCACTACTGGTTTTAAAAATTGAATTTTTTATACTGGATGTGGTACTCACATATATACTGATGTGCATGATCTACAGATTAGCAGGAGACTAGCTTCAGTGAGATCGACCTACGAGTCGGAAATGGGACGATAGTCGCTGTTTTGGCCGTTGGCACCTATGTTTTGAATCTGCCCTCGGAGGCATGTACTTACATTAGGTGACTGTTATTTTGCACCTAGTTTGACTAGGAACAACATCTCTATATCTAGTTTAACCCAATGTGGGTATACCTTTGTATTCAGGAACACTGGGTGTTTTGTATATAAAAATGATATTTTGATATGTACAGTAGATGTTAATAATGGTCTTTATATTTTGAATATAAACGAATCTCAAACATATAACAAGACAAACAAAAGGCTCAAATTGAGTAAAACAGATGAGACTTATATGTGGTATTATCGTCTGAAACACATTAACAATACTCGTATATCCAGTTTTTGAAGAATGAATACTTGGACGGATTTGATCCTAATTGATATGATGTCTGCGAATCTTGTTTGTTGGGCAAAATGCCTAAAACACCTTTTAGTGGTAAATGTGTATGTGCCAACGAACTGTTAGCCCTCGTTAATAGTGACGTATACGGGCCCATGTCTAGCCAGGATAGAGGTGGATATGAATACTTCGTAACCTTTACGGATGATGCATCACGTTATGGTTATGTGTATCTTATGAAACACAACTCAGAAACTTTTGAGAAATTCAAAGAGTTTCGACACGAAGTAGAAAAACAGACTGACAAAAGTATTAAAACATTACGGTCTGACCGTGGTGGAGAATACTTAAGCAATTTGTTTCAAGATTACCTGAAAGAATATGGTATTATTTCACAGTGGACTCCTCCCGAAACACCTCAATTGAACAGTGTGTCCGAACGGAGAAACCAAACTTTGTTGGACATGGTAAGGTCAATGATGAGTCGCACAGAGCTACCGATTTCCTTCTGGGGATACGCATTAAACAGTGCAATACTTATTTCGAATAAAGTTTCGTCAAATTCTGTTGGACAGACTCCATATGAAATATGGACAGGAAATAAACCAGGTTTCTCATTCCTAAAAATTTGGGGATGCTGGGCATATGTTAAACGTTTGGATGGTACCAAACTAGAACCTAAATCGGATAAGTGCCTATTTGTAGGTATCCTAGGGAAACCAAAGGATATTATTTCTACAACCCAGAAGAGAACAAAATATTTGTTGCTCTTCATGCAGTTTTCTAGAAAAGGAATTCATAAATACAATGGTAAGTGGGAGGAAAGTAGAACTCGATGAAAATCAGAGTGATACTGTTCCTGGCACAGAACCCCTCACGGAACACCAACAGTCCATCAGGGATGAGACTGTTCCATAATTTTCTAATACACAAGAACCGCGTAAGTCGGAGAGAGTCAGAAAACA